>NDGM011134894.1:0-41268 GCA_002564305.1 Octomys mimax | reverse complement strand
TTTTTTTTTTTTTTGTCATTCCTGTTGAGACAAAAAGTAAAATGGGCCGATGGCAACGAGGAGCACAGACGCCTGGGGATCCATCTAACGAGAGGAGTGGCTGCCTCTGAAGAGATACCGTGCCCTTGCTGAGAGGAAAAGCCGTTCTTGGTGAACGAGGGTTCAGCTACACTTTGGGACTAAAGGACTTGCGGTTGTGACGGCCAGGCCCTTATAAAGTAATGTACAGCGTTAAGACATCTCTCATGGAGCCCTGATGACACACTGTGTGTGTGTGTGTGTGTGTGTGTGTGTGTGTGTGTGTGCAAGGGTGTGTGTCCAGCTGAGCTGGCTCTGGAGGTTGGAGGGCTGCAGATCTGAGGCACAGAAACGCTTAGGAACAGACAGAAGCCCTGGCGGAGGTGAGAACGGGTGGCCGCTGCTCCCGGAGGGGAAGCTGGGCGGTGGCTTCCAGGTGGCACTGGCTGGGAGGAGAGCAGCAGCCTGAGAGCCAAGAGTCTGAGCTGGCCCCAGACGCCTGGGGCTCAGCGTGCACTGACAGAGCCTCCCCACCAGTGGGGAGGAGTACAGCAAGCGAACACAGCTGGGAAATGACATCTGCCCCCCGCACAGCACTGCCTTGGGGCGTCTGGGGTGACCACCTATCTTTTTGCAGGGAAGAGTGACAAGACCTTAGAAGTTTGATAACCCCATTTTCCCTACTGCTACTGCAAACTGACTTCGGCGAAGCCTTCTCAGAGGGTAATTTGGCAATAAAAATGCACATACTCTATGAGTAAAAACTTCCATTTCTTGTAATCAAATTTGCAAAAATGATAGCATAAGTGTGTATGTTTGTGCAAGAAGAAAAGCTTCAGCACAGCCTGCATGGCAAGTGCACAGGCAGGGGGCAAGAGTCGCGCGACGCCGGCACGCTGCGGCAGGGCGGAGGCGGACCCACACGCCGCCACCTGGATGCCAGGCCCCACTCTCCGCAGGGGCGTTTTCAGCCAAGTGTGGCTCCCGCTACCCCAGGTGGGGCGGAGTCCAGAGATGACGTCCCTGGCCGAGAGGGGGGTGTGTGTCATGCCAGGCCAGTGGGGAGCCTGACCCCGCCCGTGCCCTCAGAGCTGCGGTGCACTGGGTTGCTGGGCGATACCTGTCGCCTGCTGAGCTCTCGTGCGAGGTGGCGGGGTTGTGGGATGTGCACATTTGTGCTTTTTCACATTTTTCTAGGGAAAAATAATCTTACAGAAGGCAGAGCAGACTGGGCTGGGGCCACGCAGAGAAGCCAGAGGGTGGCGGCCACAGCGCGGCGAGAGGCCTGAGGTCAGGATGTATGTGGACAGGAGCCCCCAAGGCCGTCTGTGTCCCTTGTACTGACACCTCAGAGTGTCACAGGAGCTGGGGCCTCGGTGCTCGGGTCCCTGCCCACACGGCTTCCTCTTGTCTGTACATAACTCGGCAGCGGAAGCCCTTGAGGCAGAATCTAAGCCCCAGCAAGGCTTCCTTTGCCCAGAGTGTCTTCCTAAGGTCCCTCTAACACAGGACCCCAAGCCTGTGCCGGGAACCTCGGGTTCTGTGTCCCAACTGCCAGGGAGCCACAGCATGGGCAGGCAGGTGGGGCCCGGGGAGGGAGGCCTGCTGGGTGCGGAACCGCCATGTGACCCTGCTCCGTGCCATCATGCTGCACCAAGGCATGACGCTCTCAGGTCTCCCCAGCGTGGCTGAGCAGCAGAGCAGGTGTGTCCATCCCCAGAGGTCCTCTCCGGCTCAGCCGCACCTCCCCGCCCGCCCCACAGGTCACTGTGCCCCATCAGCTGGGTTTGGCAGCCTGGCCACTTTCCTTCTCTCTGTACCAAGCAGTGGCTCTGCCCCTGTGGCCTGGCTGAGCGCCTGCTCGGGACCCTTCCTAAACCTGCGTGCATGCTGTCTGTGCTCAACGATGTGCAGCCGTGGGGGCCTCCTGCCCACATGTCAGCCTGTGGGCCATGGTCAGACGCGCCTTCCCACCAGCCCAGGGGTGCTGCAGCTCGGCCGTCAGGCTCTTGCACCGTGCGCGTGGCTGGGGCAAGGGGCCCTGGGCTTCGGGCTTGGCCCAGTGCATTCACGGGCCGGCATCCTAAAGCCTGGCTGATGAGCTCCCTGGATCGATCAATGAGCCGATGAGTGCTGCGTTTTAACTTCAAAGTGTGAAGGGGCTGTTCAGTCGTGCCCTGCTCTCGCAGCTGCAGGCCTGGGTTTAAATCCCATCTTCTTTCCAGAAGTCAAGGCAGAGATGGGTTTAAGCGAATGAGATGGATTTTTCTACATAGCACCTAGGCTTCCCCAACGCATACGGGCCCTCTGCAGGTGCGATGCGGGGGTGGCACAACCTCCTTGCCCGAGGCTGCTGCTCAGAAGGTTCCAGAGCTTGGGTTCCGCCACCGCCAGCCTTTGCAACCTCATTTGCGCAGCAAAGAGATGTGCAGGTGAGAGTAGCCGAGGACAGGAGATGCACAGAACAGGCCTGAGGGGCGGTCATGCAGGCATCTGCACCTCTGCTGTCCTGGCACCAGCACGAGCGTGGCGGGGTCCTGTCACACTCAGAACAAAATACAGCTCCCCAAGTCCATTTTCTTTCCGTGAGCTGCTGGGAGCCAGGGCAATTCGCCTTCACCTGCACACAGACTTCACTTGACCCCGTGAGCCGATTGCTCTTGTCATCCTTGAAGAAGCCACACTGTGGCAGGAAGAGGATCGGCTTCAGACATGTGAAGTGGCCGGCATCTGACGTAGCCTAATGGCAGCTCACAAGCAGAACCACATCCTGGGCCACCTGCCTGGAGGGCAGCTGGCCCCTGAAGCACACTCTGCCAGTCTGCTGGCTGCTACCTCTCCCAAGGGCCACTCTAGTTTCTCTGTGAGCTTTCCCAGTTTTGCCTCATAACCTTTTCCACGACCAACCAGGGCCAGCAAACCTGCAGGCCTCTCTGCAACCCTCGCCCAGTCCCTGCTTCCAGATGCCTAGGCGTTGGCAGCTCTCTCTCTCTCTCTCTCTCTCTCTCTCTCTCTCTGCCTTACTTTCCTCCCTCTGAAGATTCCCATTGGGCAGGTATGCTCGGATCCAGCCCCAGGCCTCATCTGAGACCTGGCTCCTGCACGCAGATGTGTGGGACATGTGACTGCCGGCCCTGGGTTGGGAGGGCCACCCTCCCCCGCCCCCACCTCCAGTGACACAGCCTGCCAGGCTGTTAGGAGCAGAGTGTCCTGGGCAGAAGGAAGAGGTGCTCTCAGTGAGGAGTGGCGAAGGTGGCTCAAGCAAAGGGCAGGGAAGGCTGGGCCCCTCCCACCCTCCATTTCCAGGGCCTGGAGTGCCCATCTCTTCCACCTGTGTTCAGAGAAGCTGGATGGCCCAGGGAGGAGAGGGGGCTGGGAGCGGAGGGCAGCCGAGCAGGGCCCTGGGGCCCTTCCGACGGCTGGCTGCACTGGGTGTCTGGGTGCTGGGCTGCATGCCACTGCACCTTGGGGCCACAGCAGCATTTCTGCCATAGCACACTCTGTAACAGCGGTACACACACACAGTGACACACACGTACACACACATGGATATCCACAGTGACACATACACCCATGGAAACACAGTGGCACACACATACACACAGGATGTACCAGTGACACACACGGACACACAGTGACACACACAGACACATGGATACACACAGCGATGTAAGTGATATACCAGTGATGCACAAACACACATAGTGACACACAGATACACATAGGATACACCAGTGCCACACACACACACAGATACAGTGTCACACACAGACACATGGATACACACAGTGACACACACAGATACACACAGTGATACGTGGAGATACACGCACAGTGACACACTCACATGGATGCACACAGTGGCACACACATACACGTGGAGAGGCAGCACACGGATACATACAGAAATACATAGACACAGGTAGACACAGAGACACAGATACACCAGGAATAGAGATACACAGAGACAACAGACATGTACAAAGACAGACACGACACATACAGAAATAGAGACACACAGATGCACACACACGGTACACACACGGATACATATGCACATACTGACACAGACACACACACACACACACCCAGATATACACAACAGACACGCAGATATAGGCAGACACACGCGCTGCAGGCATGCCTCACGCCCCTGTGGAGGAACGCTTTCCATTCTGTGCATGCTAGTCTACCTGTCCCCACGAAGCTCATGCATGCCTAGGGCAGAGACGGGGCCATGAGCGCCACGCTCCTGGTGGCTTAGTGTCCTGGCAGTCTGCAGCTGCAGGTGTGGTCAGGGTGGGTCCAGTGGGAAGCTGGTCACAGGCCATGCCTGGAAGTCTGTCTCCTTTCCTCCCCCTTGACGGCTCCTGCTTCCTGCTGTAAGCCAGGAAGTATTTCCCTCTGCCCGGCTGCTCTGCCCTGGATTCAGCCAACTGATGGAAACCTTCACAAACTGAGCCAACACAGCCTTTTCTCCCTTTTGTTCAGGTGTTGAGTGCTGAGTGTCGGCAATGAGGAAAGTGACCAAGACGCACGGTCCCGAGTGGCCGTTCCCTTCCCTTCTCATCACAGAACCAGCTGTCCCCATTACGGTCCTGATGAAAGAGCCGCATCCTGCAACTGGAGCTTTGTTTTGTCATCTCCTCTTCTGTTGACATGAGGACCATCTAGTGCTGAGGATGTCACACTCTCCTGGACCTGGGGCTTAAGGCCAGACCCAGGCAGCTTTGGTGGGACATGTGGTGGGGAGGTCCTACCCACATCCTGCATTATCCCTTCGGTCCTCGTAGTCATCCTCAGAGACCCTTCCCCCTTCCTAACACCTCCTAGGAAGTAGGACAGGACAGGACTGCCCAGGCCCCAGGCGTTCTTTGCTCTGAGTGCCAGGTTTGGTCTGAGGAAGTCACCCCACAAGCCCAGCCTCTTGTCCCTCCCTAGTCCATACAAGATAATGCCATGCCAGGCTCCACACAAGAAGCGCCCTAGTCATGAGCCCTCAGGGGTCTCTGTGGCTGGTCACCTGCAGGCCTATGCTCCCCACTCTCCCAAAGAGTCTTGGCCTCACAGAGCCTGGCTTTGTGCTCAAGGCCATCTGTGCCCTTCAGTGGGGCATCCAGGATTGGCACAGAGCCCTGCTAAGTTTGTACAGTCAGAAGCCCATGACTGTTCACCATGCACCTCATTTCCCCATATCTGATACCCCAGTCCCAGTCACCCCCATACTTGATCTCCCTCTTATTTGATCACCCCTCCATCAGGGACTGTCCTCTGGCCTCACTCAGTGATGCCAGCCACCCTGGTCCATGTTCAGCAAGGATCCTGCTAGGGCAGTTTGTCTAGAAGCCCTGTGACATTGTCCCCTCTTAGTGCTTTTTCTCACTGACCCTGCTCCCTGCCTGCGGACTTCTACTGTCCCTGCCCTGCGGGGCCCGAGCTCCGCTGTTCCCTGCTGCGTGGCTGCACTGCCCCCACCCCAGCCCTGCACGTCCCAAATGCATCCAGCGTCACGGTGCTACTGTTCTCTAACACTGCCATGTGTGTGGCGGCTGTCAGGAAAGGCAGGCGGGCGGGTCCTCAGTGTCCCTGTGGCTCTGTCCTCACTCATCCCTCACCTGTGCACACCCTTGCACTCCACTTCCACTGGATTTTGTCCACGCCTCCCAAAGCCTTTGGTGATGCATGCCTAGGAGGAGGCTGGCCCCTGCTGCCTGTGGGGCTCTGTGGAGGGGGCGCCCCACCCCAGGCCTCAGCTCCAGCTGGAACGAGACTCTTCAAGTACAGCACCAGCCCCAGGGCTTGGGCTGCACTGCTGCCCTGAGGGTGGAGTTGGCTCTTTCTGGCCATTTCTGTCATGTGGTTCCTAGACATGGTGCTCCTGTGCCACATCTGCAGCCACGCGCCACCACACAGCACCCACATCACAGGCACAGGTGGGCAGACCTGACTCTGGTAACTTCTGCTACGTGACCTCCAGGGAACAGGACACTCAGTTCTACACAGGAGGTGGCTGATCGCAGCAAGTCTGCAGAGGTGACCAGAGGGCTAAGCCCTCTCTCATCACTGCCACCCAGGAAAGCCAGGCCGGAACTCAGGGATGTGGATGTCCCTGTCCTGTGCCATTCCTCACAGCCACAGCCACCTCCAGCTGTGCTCCCTGACTATGCTTCAGAGTGACAGGAGCACCCAGCCCAGCACCTGCAGGTCCTTTTCACTTCTGCCCTGCCCTGAGGCAGTGTGACACTGGTCACCCACACACTTGGTGGCCACCTGTCACTCCCATCCCTGCCTAGGTCCCTGCCGCATGCCTCATCTCTTGGTACGGTGGTCCCTGCCTTGGCCACCTGGACCTGAGAGCCTACCTGGGGTTATTTGGGTTTTTCCCTGCTGGCTTCCTACCTGCAGGCACCTCAGTCCTCCTCGTCCTGAGCAGCTGAGCCCCTGTTCTCTGGCCACACTGTCGCACCTGAGCCTTCGAGTCATCACAGAGAGGGTCCCACATCCCTGGGTGCCTCTGCCCTTTGGCTGCGCGTCAGCCCACTCCCTGGCTCTGCGTCCTTCAGGTCACTCAGTACCACGCTTGCTGGCCGCTTCTCTGGGAGCACGCACTCAGCGACACTGTGGCCCCCTGTTCACGGCCTCCCTACAGCAGGAATCACTTGGGCTGTTGCTACACCCGGATGCAGCCCACCCAGGCCGAGCCCAGTGTAGACACTATGGAGGTGGCTTGCCCTTCTCACCTCTTATACCTTGTTCACTTAAAATGTAGCCAATGCTGTGCCAGAGAGGCAAGCTTCCTGCTCTTCTTTAACTTTTGAGGTATGAGCCCCTGACGCTCAGCTCCCATGGCACAGGCGTGCTCATGGGAGGCCACGGTGTGGCTTGCACTTCCAATCTGCCAGGGCCATGTGGGGAGGAGCCGTCCCACCTTGCACCGAGGCGAGGTCAGTGCAGGGGGCCCCTCTGCCCTGAGCTCTGCCTGCAGGACAGTCTGCTACAGCAGCGATGAGGACCGGCAGCCCCTCCCCGGGCTCTGTGGGCTCCGTGGCTGCAGGGCTCCCCTTAATCCACGTGAAGGAGACGCAACCCTCCGTGGTAGGGACAGCCGCACAGGGTTCGTTAGCATGCTGAGCTCCCATGAATACAGCGTAGACACCATTTCTGCCCCACTGGGCTGAGAAATCTGTGGGCGACAGGGTGTAGTAAAAACACATCTTTTTAGCCTGCATGAAAACAAACATTATCTTGGAAGAAGGAAAAGGCAAATGTTTTAAAGGAGTAAAAACAATTATTTACGCTAGGCGAACGTGAGGGACAGGACATGATTTATTGGCAAATAGTATTTAAATGCAATTCATAGGAGGGACTGCTGGGACATTTACAGTAGGGGCTCAGCACTGTTGGGGTGTGGAGAACCCCTCTCAGGTCAGGCATGGCCCATGGGAGGACTTGGTTCCTAGGCTTCCCCTGCTTCCTCCACAACACCTGCAGCTTGTTGGAAGCGCGCAGTGCTGTTCTGGTTTGGCTTGGGGGCTTGTTAGTGGCTGAACACAGAACAAATAGAGTCTCTTAATTGTTGTGGAGGTCAGGCACCCACAGGGCTTTTCCCGGGCTGAGGCGCCTACTACCCGCCTTCCGTTACCTATGCCTCGTGTCTTCACGTGGGGATACCCAGCCACAAACTGCAGAGTGTGCGGTGCAGATGTGCTGATGCGGGCTTGCTCAAGGCAATCCTGGGGTTGGGGGGGAGTCCCTGGAAATGCCCAGGAGTGGCTGCAGTTCTCTTGTTCAACCGAGGAATGGAAGCCCCAGGCCGCCCCTCCCCGCGCCAGTGCTTGGCCTCCGCAGGCTCTGCACGTGTGCAGCTGTGGGCCGGCGCCTGCTTGACAGGCCACATAGATGGTGGCATCCCCAGCTGCATGCGTGTCCTTCCAGGAGCCGCTCTGTGAGGCTGGGCAGGGTCGACCGTGCGTGCGGTTCTCCAGCTCCTTCTCCACGCCCGCTGATGGGCCCTCAGGGGCTGAGGACAATGCAACGAGTACAGGGAGGGCAGCAAGCGTCTCCTCGACACTGACTTGGCTCCTTCCGGTGGGAGCCTGTGGTGGAGATGCTGGGCCCGTGGCGGCTCGGCTTTCCTGCTTCGGGGACCTTCCATGCTGTTTCCCATAGTGGTGGGCCATTTACACTCCCAGCCTTGGCGTGCTGCGGCCCTTCCCCCCACTTGGCGGCCAGCATTCGTCACTCATATTTCTGATAGTCAGTGTCCCAGCAGCGTGAGATGGCCTCGATTTGCCCTTTCAGGCCAATTAATGGTATTAAGCACTTTCTCACAATTTGCTGTCCATTGGTGTCTCCTCTTGGACGCATCCTGGCCCTGGCTGTTTTTCTATGTGGCCGTTTATTTTTGGTTTTGTTTGCTCTTCTTTGCCTGTTGCTGGGAGTCAAAGGATTCCAGGTGTACCTTGGCTCCGCAGGGGCCTGTGAGTGTGCTGCTGGCCTCCTCTGCGGATCAGCTCCGCAGCTTGGTGCGCTCCCGCCCACTTGTGCTTCAGTGTCACAGCCAAGGAATCCTCCCCAGACAGATGTCACGGAGGTCTTCTCTGCCTCCTTCTTGTAACTTTATGGTTTTGGGCCTTGCATTGCAGCCCTGAATCCGTTCTGAGTTGCTCTTGTACAAGGTAAGGGTACGCATCCATGCCTGGGCCCGAGGCTGCCTGGCTTCCCCACACTCCTTGCTGAGGGCACCATCCCTTCCCCTGAGAGTTCCTAGCTCCCTTCTCAGAGACAGAACTGAATATGTGGGGGCCTATTGCTGGGGGCTTATTCTGTTCCTTTGTTCTGTATGTCTGTTTTCGGCCAGTACCATGCTGTTTTAATAACTATGGCATTGTAGTTTATTTTGAAATAAAAAAGTATGTATTGTTTGAATTATAAATTGCAATTCTGGGATGGTTTTTCATGACAACAAAACAGTCAGTCCTGGCAGGCATGACTCCTGCAATTAACATTTTCCCTAGACAATGAAGGAAAAGCATTTTCTAAAATTCCCTGGTAGAAACTACTGCAGTTGTTTAGTAGAAACATGGAAAGACTAGATACTATCGGTGCATCCTCACTGTGCTGGCAAGCTGCTCTTGGGATGTCAGGAATCACTGTCAGCGCTGCCAAAGCAGCAGCACCGCCTTTGGTTCGGCGCAGTGCACCCCCTCCTCCCATGGGCAGGGGCTGCCTCCCATGCAGGGCCGTTGGCATGGCAGCTGGCAGCACCTGGCTATCAGCAGCGCTTAATTCTCGATATCAGAAGGGATTTGTTTCTAATTCAGATGACAGTGTGGTAGGTTGGGGAACTCCCCCTAGGCCTGTGTGAGCGCCTGTCTTCTCGCCCTCTCCCTCCTTCTCCATGCACTGCCTCACTCAATTGCCTGCCCAGCGTCTGGGCTTTGGGAGGCACCCATGCAGGCTGTGGTCGCTGTGTCTGTCGGCTCGGGCTCTGTGCCATCTGGTGGCCCCAGACCCAAGTGCTCAGCCCTCATCTGATGGCGCAGATGTGGCTGTGATGCACACACCCTGGCGGCGTGCACAGGTGCCTCCCCTCTGGCCCTTCTTTCTTGGCAGGTCGCTGCTCTCCAGTGACCAGAGTCTGAGGGCTCATCTCTCAGTAGGAAGCTGAGTAGCCACAAGCTGAGGCCCCTGCCTCTCCCCCTTACCCCCCCCCCCAGCCCTGGGCCTCACTTATTTGGGGATGTCTCAGTGTTTCTGGTGCTGCCTGCAGCCCAGGGGACCTGCCCACAGGCGTCACTGGGAAATAACCCAAAGCAAGGCTCCGTGGCAGTGCCCGCAGGTGCTTCAGCCAGTGCCTCTTCCCATGGAGCCAAAGAACGCAGTCCTATGGGAAGGAGGGGCTCTCCCTTCTGATACCATCAGTCCTTCCCCTGCTCCTTTCCCGTTTTGCAATTCAGAAGGCCTTTTAAGCCCCTGTTTTTCCTCTAAGAAGCAAAGGAAAAATACACATATCAGCAAGTGAAGATTTAAATGAAGGAAGAGGGTGTCAGCATATCGAGAGTGAAGGAGGCTTGCTCTCCAGATCCTCGTTAAAAGTTCAAAGCACATTTTTCTTATAAATTAGGGAGAAGCAAAATTCAGGGTGACAGGAAGGGAAGAACCAAGATTTTAAAACATGCAAAGCATCTAAATGAGCATCAGGGAGGAAAATCACATGCACACAGCACGCATCACACAAACCCTGGGCACTTAGCGCGGGCTAAAGCGTTGGTCAGCTGCTGCTTCCCGCAGTCGTGGCCACCAGCTGCGGGGTGCGGGGCAGGGTGGTTCCTCATGAATTAGCTCAACCGTATATAGGCGTAGCTGTGTGCATGCATGTGCACATGGATGGGGCATC
This sequence comes from Octomys mimax, assembly GCA_002564305.1. Taxonomy (NCBI): domain Eukaryota; kingdom Metazoa; phylum Chordata; class Mammalia; order Rodentia; family Octodontidae; genus Octomys; species Octomys mimax. The sequence goes on along the minus strand of NDGM011134894.1, from coordinate 30,851 downwards.
TAGGCATGTCATGCACATGTGTGTGTGCATGTTATGTGTATGTAGACATGTATGCTTGTAATATGTGCATAGCTAAAGTTATATAGTACATGCATGTTTACATGTATGTGTGTGTGGAGGTGAGTGTGAATGCATGTGTGTATGGTCATGTATGTGATGGGTTTATGTATATGTAGATGTGTGTATGTATGTGTGTACATGTGTACACATGTGCATGCATGGTGACCAAGAGGCTGGCAACTGCCCAGACCTGCTCCTCTGCTCTCTGCTTGTTTGGACATGAGCTGGGAGGAGAGACGGGATATGGTCCCTCCAGTGGCCCTGGGCACAGCCCTCTGTGAACAGTGCCCTAGGAGCCATGCCAGAGAGTGGCCAAGCTGCATGCTCTCTACCAGGGATGCTGCCCCTGTGGTGGCTGTGTGAACACAGGGGGAGGGCGCATCAGCACAGCTGGGGGGCAGGCCTCTGTCATCTGGCCTCTCATGTCTTCTGGGGATGGGCTGGGATGGTGGGGGAGAACTGGTGTGTGTGTGTGTGCGTGCGCGCACGTGCTTCTGCGTGCTACCTATGTGCGGTGTGGGGGTGCGAATGTGTGGTCCACCCCCTGTGTTTGCATTGTGGCATGTATGTGCATAGGTGGGACATGCACAGGGTGCCTCTGTGCAGTTGTGCATGTGTGTCTGCAGGTTGCTTTAGTCCAAGGAACTTCCCCAGTGACCTGGTAGAGGTAGGGTGCCATGGCAGTGCTCTGGGCCACTGGGGCAGGGGGCATCTTATGGCAGAGAAAACACAATTCCTGCCAGACACAGAGACCATCCCAGGGATGCAGAACCCTGGAAGGGTGGCAGGGAGGGCCAGGGAGGCTGACAGCTGCCCTGGAGGAGGCTGCTGGCATGTTAGCTGAAGCCTCGGTGTCCACACTGCCGTCGGCCCTGCGTATCCAGGCTGCCTCGCCATGCTCCATGCCCCCAGAAGACTGTTTAGCCTGCCCTCATCAGGAACCCACACCTCTTCCCACCCCACCAGGGGACTGGGGACAAGTGGCCATGACCTTGGGGCTACCCTCTGGGTCCTCAGAATGGCAGCTGTGGGGCTGGAGGCGTGTGGCCCCCAAGGGCTGGCGGGCCACCTGTCCTGCGCTGGGTCTTCTGCTCCTCCCTCACCCCCGTGCTTTATTAGCCCATCCTGACAGGCTGTGCAGCCCGGCAAGGATCTGGGTTAATAAGGGAGATTTTTAACTGGCTCCAGCTCTGCTCTGCCAGCTCTGCCTGCAAGAGCCTCGTCCATCAGGCAGCCCAATTAGGACATGGGCTGGGCTGCTCACAGCTGCTTGGAATTCGCACGGGGTCTGTTGGAGGGAGCACCAGGAGGCGGCCGGCAGCACTCCCTGAGGACAAGTGCACACCCTTCCTCCGCGTCCCAGCAGGGCAGGCACTTGAGTCTGCTGGGTGGGCAGCGAGGGCGGCAGCCAGGGCTCTCTGTCACCGGCTCCTGCACAGATGGGCTCTCCTCTACTTCTGCTGCCAGCCACGCTTGTGTCCACGTCCAAACGTACATCATGCAGGACACACACTCTGACCCTTGGGCAGGCCACAGCAAAGAAGGGAGGATGAGGGCTGTGGGGCCAAGAGGAGGCTCGGGGTGCTTGTGACTGTGTGATGCCAGGGAGGGTGAAGCACAACGGAGTGGGGGCAGACTGGTGTTCACTGAGAGCCAGAGTGTGCCAAGCAGCAGGGCTCACCCTGTGGCCCCAGGAGTGTCACAGGCTGCAGTGGGTGAGCGCGACCGGCGGGGACACCAGGCAGCTCCCAGGCCGTGCAGGGTGCTGGAGTGCCACTGCGGCCGCAGGCGCCACAACCCTGCAGTGCTCAGGCCCTGCTCTCCGGATGAGCGCAGAGGCTGGGGTGATACACTGGAGCTCAGGGCTGTCCTCTCTGGTGAGAACTGGGGCCACAGCAGGTGTGCAGCAAAGGCCAGGAGCTTCGTGTTTACCCCGAGAGGCAGCAAGGCCCCGAGGAAGGAGGGAGCCTGGGCTCCAGAAGAGCCCTGCTCAGACCTACACAGTCATCCTGTGTGGTAGCGAGCTGGGGGAAGGCACGGACAGGGCCAGCACGGGACAGTCCTTGGACCAAAGCACCTGGAGGCCTGCGGTGCTGAGAGGTCACAGGGGCTGATGTTACTGTGGCCGGAGAGGCAGCAGAGAGGGGTGGGCCCAGGAACGAGTCTCGAGAAGAGATGCCTCGGCCACTCGGGAATGCACAGCAGAGGTCACCGTGAGACCTGAGACCGAGGAAGTGCCACGGGCTTTGGCACCCTGGAAGTCACGGGTGGTATGGTGGCAGCAGAAGCCGCCATGAGGTGGGTTGCGGGTGCATGTCTAGAGTGATGTGGGGCTAGAGGACTGAGGGAAATGTGGAAACTGGAAGAGACCGGGGAGCCAGATGGCCATGGAAGTCACAGAGAGTGATGACAGGTGTTGTCACAGACAGCTGTGAGAGACATAACTAAGGGGCAGAGTCTGAGTAAGAAAACCACCCATCCACTCATTTATCCATCTCCTTCCCACATCCATTCACCATCCAATCCCCACTCATTGATCATCTGTTCATCCTTCCTCTATCCATCCATCCCACGGGATTTTTGTGGACACGGCCAGGGACACTCACAGGCCTGACTGCACTCCTGAGCTCATGTCTTGCTTGCTGCCTGCACCCGCCCTTCATGCCAGCATGGTGGTCTGCTGCCAGCATAGAGTACACGTCTTCCTCCATGCCCCATCCTGTCCTGGGTCCAGGACATAGGTGCCTGGGCCTCTGAGGCCTGGATCCCTGTGTCTTCCACCTACCACCCCACATGGCATGTGTCAGCAGCTGGGAAGAGCCCGGGTGTGCGCAGGGAGGAAAAGCTGAGCCTTGTTTACTGGAACAGACGTCTCCACCTATTGTGTCTCTTTTAGGGAGTTGTTAGACTTTAATTTCCTTGTGACGTCACCTCTGGGCACCCCGACCCTTTTTGGTTCCACCCTCCCCAGGTAGTCGGCCTCGGTCAGGTCAGGTCTTAACAGCTCCTCCTTAAGTTGTGGTGCAACTGTGTGTGAACTATGTAATTGTGTGCACACTTATGCAACATGTGAGAGTGAGTGTCACTGGGACTGTTTTTGAGTCTGTGTGTGTAGTTGTATGTGTGAGGGCCCCTAGGTGTGACAAGCGGCGCTGGTGCTCCCTGGCATCCACGCAGGGATGGGAAGAGCCGGGGGGGTGACCCCAGTGACCGCCAAGCCCTCTTGGTCCTCTGTGCTACCAGAGGTAGCACCTAAGTGGAGAATGGGTCCAGGCTGGAAGGCAGAGGACCAACTGGGCAGGCAGATGCGGTCCCAGCTTTGTCCTGTGCGTGGCTGCCCGTTGGGACCGTAAGGCTCTGCCTGACTCCCAATGTCTCTAGTAGAACCAGAAATGCCCCTTCTTGCAGGCAGCTGGGACACTGTCTAGAGCAGGCAGAGGCAGGTACCGCCTTCCTCTGAGGAGCAAGTGTGATAGGTGTGTGGCAAGGCGACATGGGCCCAGCCCCTAGGGGTTCTGCCCTCATCTCCTGTACCTCCTCCTCCAGGTCCCGTCTCTGCGTGGCTCTCAGCCTTGGAGGGGCTGCAGTCACTGTGGACCTTGTGCCACTCCGGTCCACCCTGCCCCTCTGAGGCCGTGGACCTACAGGGTTTACTGTGGCAGTATGACATCATCTTGTTAGCATCCTAGCCCAAGCGTTGCTGGCACAGTGGGTGCTGGTGGGAAGGGCATCACTCCCCATACAGGGCCAGACAAAACGGCCAGTGGGAGGACATGCGGCACACAGACCGCTGTGTTCTGGTCTGCTTCAGCGTCCACTAACGGGAGGGGCCTTTGTCCCTGGCCGTTTCTATGTAACTTATAGTGTTGCGTTTGAGTTTCAATGAAACATGAGTGTGGTTCCCTCCCCTCCACCTTGCCCCACACACGAAGACTCTGAAAAGCTCCCCTAAAGAAACCCTAAATTGGCCTTAAAATACACACAATCTAGGGGGGCAGGGAGCGCCCATTACTGAGGGGTAATTACCAAGGGAGGGAGGAGCAGCGGCCTTTGTGCCTGGACTGACAGCCTCGGCTCATGCATTATTCAGGAGCGCGGGACAATGCAGGAAGCAGAATTGAAAGGGCGAGAAAGAGCGGCAGCAGCGAAGCCAAAGCCAGGAATAAATACAGATCGCTCAGGCGGCCCTACTATTTTTCTCCAATTTGTGAAAAAACAGCCACATCTAGGGTGCTGGGGTGTCAGCCTCGGCCGCAGGGACGCCCTGGTTGGCTTGGTGCTGCCTGCAGCTCAGGGCGTGCAGCCTGCCTGGCTGGGCTGGGACAGCATATGGCCCTGCAGCACTCTCCTCTACCCCCCTTTCCTTTTCTGTCCACCACAATGCACAGCTTTGTCAGGCTACCGCTTCAGGATCGACATCAGAATTGGAACTTTCTCTCTCTTTAGCCACACCCAATTAAAAGTATCTCAGACCTCCCAGTGGCCTTTAGGGCAGCCTGGCTGTCAGGCGCTGGGACTGCACACACATTTCAAATCAAGCTTAGGCACAGCAGCACACGGTACTGCAAGCAGCATCATCTGTAGCCCCTTTGTGTGTGGGGTTGCGGGGTGGGGGTGGGGGACCCTGGCGTCTCCACATCCCGCATGGGGTCACTGCAGGTGACCTGTCCCAGCAGGCCCTCTGCTGAGCACACACCCATTCACTTCTGTTTTCCTGGGGAATGGGGAAAATTGGGTTGGAGAAGCGCACCCAGGGCTTGCAGGCCGTTTCTGAGCAGGGCTTGCTGTTGACCTTCTTGCCCATGCTCCAAGGGCATGTTCTAGCCACCGTGGCACCTTGCCAGCCGCACCTGTGTCCATAACTCCTGTGCCTGCCGCACCTATGCCTGCAGTGCCCGTGCCAGCCGCACCTGTGACCGTAACTCCTGTGCCTGCTGCGCCTGTGCCTGTAACTCCTGTGCTCCTAGTGCCTGTGCTGCTGTGCCCAAGCCCTCAGCGTTGGTGACCGTAACTCCTGTGCCTTTGGTGCCTCTGCCCATAACTCCTGTGCCTGCTGTGCCCATGCCCGCAGCACCTGTGCCCGCAGCACCTGTGCCTGCAGCACCTATGCCCGTAACTCCTGTACCCACAGCACCTGTGCCCACTGCGTCTAAGCCCACTGTGCCTGTGCCCACAGTGCCTGTGCCCACTGTGCCTGTGCCCACAGCACTCGTGCCTACAGCACCTGTGCCCACAGTGCCTGTGCCCACTGCACCTGTGCCCACTGTGCCTGTGCCCACAGCGCCTGTGCCTGCAGCACCTGTGCCCGCTCCACTCGTGCCTATAGCACCTGTGCCCACTGTGCCAGTGCCCACTGCACCTGTGCCCACTGCGCCTGTGCCCACAGCGCCTGTGCCTGTGTCCTACCTGGTGTTGGACCTGGCATGCACCTATCAAGTGGGAAGATCACACAGCGCACATGTAAATGAAAGACATTGAGGAACAAGGGGCGAGAGTGATGGCAGCACCCCTCTCTGAGGTGGGGGACGTGTGAGTTCTAGCCCAGCCAGGACGCAGAGCTGACGAATGTGGTCTCTGTGCCGCTCTCAAATCACGCTCTGTGAACATTGCTATGACAATGAAAAACAAGATTTTTCCCCCTGCAAAATGAAATGTCACTCCTCATAGCATACAATCTGAAGCATCGTCTTCCCAGGTCACACCAATACTTTCTGCAGAAGATTAAACTCTCTGTTTATTGAGTGGATAATGTAGCCTTCCAATGTGTGAGGACCCCTGCTAAGTGAGAAATTAAAGAAGCTGCACTGTAAAGTCTAATGGTATGTATGAAATAAAGGAAGGTGACTTAATTGGTAATCAGAAGAAATCATAAAACTAATCATGCAATTAATGTCTTCCTAAGCAAGCGTGTGAGGTGTGTGTAATTACAAGGAGACAATGTGGCGGCGGCCTCTGGTGTGACACGGTCAGTGGCTAGCAGGGCCTACCTGCCTGGCGCACAGCCAACTTCGGATGTGGGCGCATAGCTTGGTGCCCACAGCCCTCCGTGGAGCTGTCCCTTCTAGAACGGGTTCTATTTGCACAGAGGGGCTGGCCTTTCTTCAACACCCCTCCTTTCTGCAGATGTGTGGTGTTGGGAGGGGAGCTGGGGATCCCCTCCTGTCCCGGAAGGCCGGCTGCTCCCTGAGGGCAGGTGCTGGCATCTGCTCTGCTGACTATTCCTGGGTGTGGCTAGCACATGGAATGTGAATTTGTTGATGAAAGGGAGGGGAGGTGGGCTGGCATTCTGCCCAGGCAGCCATCCGACGGCCCAGGCGGTGGGAGTTCTCCCTGGATAGGATGTGGCGGGAAGGGAGCCAGACCCTGCCTGTCCCGCAGTGTGGACGTCTCCCTCACAGGACACAGCCTGGAGGAGGCTCCTCGGCCACGCCTCCAAGCACAGTGCCATCTCTGTGCACAGCTGGCTGGGTGCCCTCACCCCAGGCCCCCACCATCAAGGTGGAGTACTCAGGCAACCCAGGGCACTCCTTCCAAGGCCTCTGACCTGTGGAGGGGCAGAGGATCCCTGAGCTGAATTCCAGGGGACAGAACACAGGGCCCTGGCGTGTGGGGACTTTCGGAACCTCACACAGTGCTTCCCACACTGTGGAACACAGGATGGAGGCAGGCTTTTGGAAACGAATGAACACTACTATTCTTATTTTCTGAGCAGTTGAGAGGGGGCCTAGGCCTGTGTTCTGATAGTGAGTGGCGACAGCTCCTGGGAGCTCCACTCTGTGGGCTGGGCTGGGAGTGCAGAGGTCAGAACTGTGGGACCCTCAGCACACAGCCAGGCACACTGTTTGTCTGAGAGACCCTGTAAGGGAGGTGGGACCTGCTTCCACTGCCCAGAAGCTCTCTGCTTTCTTAGCTTCATCGCCACCCTTAGTGGCACTGTGCTCACTGTGCCTGGCTGGGGGAGGGGAGGCATGGCACTCGGCATCGCCCAGGGTGGCAGCACCTCAAGGTCCAGCTGGTGACACTTGCTTTCTCTTTAAGGTCTGCAGTTGTCAAAACAGAGACAGGTGACTGAACACAGGGATGAGACACAAAGACCCCATTGTGACTTGGTCCGAGAAAGGCGAGGAGGCTACAGGCATTTTCCTCGCTATTCGCCAAGTGGACCACGTTATATCTGTGGCAAGGTGCATCGATTGCCATCTCAGGACAGGCACGAGGTAGCCCACACAGGCCTTCTCTAGTCCCCATGTCCCTGGGAGGTGACGCAGAACCATGTCCCCTGGTACCTTCTGGTTTCCCTCCTACACCTGGGGCTTCCTATGCTACCATCCACAGCCCTAATGCATGTGCCCTGTGCTGACCCTCCTGATGCGAAGGCCACCATGTGCTCTGAGAACACCACAGGGTCTCCAGCCTGGCAGAAGGCCCAGGGCAGAGCCTCCAGAGGAGGCTGGGGCTCAGATCATTTGGGTCCACACAGGCAGGGACAGCAAGAGCAGCTGGAAGCCCAAGTGCAGCTAAGTTGTAAATATTTCAAAGAAAAAGATCTAAATCTGTCCGAACTCGGGGTAGAAAAGTGTGTCCTTGACTCCTCCCTTCGAAAACAATCTACGGAGGAGAGGTGGGCAATACTGTATCAGTACGTGGACAGGCTGTCTTACCTCCAAAAGTGATTACAGTAAGGGCAGTGGGCAGCGCCCACACCGCACATATGCACAGTGAGACCCTGGGCACTGCTGCCCTTCCTGCAGGCCAGGGGACCGAGAGTGCAGGGAGACACTGCACGGCACGAGCGCTAACACCAGGCTGAGGCTGGAAGCCTCGGCGACAGAGAGGATATGCAGAGGTGTCCTGCCAGCCCAAGGATGGCTGTCCTTCCTCCAAGACCCAGTATGCAGAGAGACCTGCAGGAGCCCGCTCACTCAGCAGCACAGAGCCACCAGCCCCCCAAGGCCACAAGGAGGGGCGCGCACGGCCCCTTGGGAGCTGGCAGCAGCACCCCTGCTGGGACGCTATGGCTGCCCAGAGTGGCTCTCTGTGGTCTTCCAGCCTCACTCCCAGCACGCTGCCAACCGACAGCCCTGCAGAGCAGGTGACGGCACCACCGGGCCAGGCCCAAAGCCACCGACTGAAACCAGCTGAAGATGAATGCAGGCCAGCCCTGCAGGGTCCAAGCTCCTCTTGTCCCTGGCTTCCATGGCTGGGCCTGTCTGTCCCGACTGCCTATGGGACCTCCAGGAACATCTTCCAGAGCCGAGTGTCCTGATTCTGCCTGGCATCAGTTTATGCCACCTTCTCTGAGGATGCTCTTGTCTACACAGACTGCCAGGTCCGGGCTGCTTGCCCAGGCAAACAGGGACTGCCTACAATAAGTAGACCCAGTTCTGTCCACGTAGACCAGGCATTTGGAGTTACGCTTCCAGCAGGATTTGGCAATGCAGCCATGTCTGCTGCTTCCCACGGGGAGCCTCAGTCTACCTCAGTGTGTAGATGGCGCCCTAGACATGCTCCTGTCCAGCGTCTCTCATAGCACAAAGATGCCCCCTTCCCAGCCTCGAGGACCCAGCCCCAAAGCTCCTCAGCACAGCGGCCCCTGGGGGTCAGGCAGGGTGTGCGCCAGCTCGGGGAAAATGGAGCAGGTACCAGGGCTGCAGGCCAGGCCCTCCGGGGCTCAGCCTTACTCAGGAGCACTGCAGCCTCCTCTGCCCACGGAGACCACAGAGGAGACGGAGCCCAAACACTCCTGTAGCACAGGATGGACTTCCATGGTCAGGGGGCGGGGCAGGCGTTGCCGCTTTAGAGGGAGGGTGCTAGGAAGAGGGTTTGAGCAGAAGGATGTGCTGGAGCAAGGTGGGGACAGCGGCCACCACGCAGGCCTCTGGGGCTCCTGGACCCCGCATCCCTGCATTTCTTACTCACCTCTACACCAGCCCTACTCCCCTGGCCTAAAATATTCTGTGGTTAATTACCAGCCAGGAAAGGGCCCTCCAGAGGGAGTGTTTCATCATGCCCTAATGAGGCTGTTTTGGGTGCCACCTCCTGGGGGGCGGTAGTTAATGCTTAATAAGCATATGCACTATTTAAATAATAAAGAGAATATCAGCTGAGAATCTAAATTATCCCTTAACTTCTCAAAATAATCATAATATGCATTTGAAAATTTGCACGAATATGGCTCATGAATAAAAATGCGCTTTTGATTTTTTGATACAAATATGTACTAGCAGGAAGCTAGGTGCCTGGAATACCCTGAGTTCCCAGCTATGGGCACCAAGCAGTGGTCCAGCAGGTTCTCATACATGGGACTTGGGTGTCTCTATGTTACCTGACCCACCAGGCCTAAGGGTAGGGAGAAGCATGGGCACGTATCCTCTGCCCACCAGCACCAGGGACCCACCCTCTGCCCACTAGCACAGGGGACACATCCTCTGCCCACCAGCTCAGGGGACCCACTCTCTGCCCACTAGCACCGGGCACGCACCCTCTGCCCACCAGCACAGGGCTCGCACCCTCTGCCCACCAGCACAGGCAGTGTCACTCCAAGGGTCTCTGACCAGGCGCCTCCAGGGTCCTCTCTTTCCACCTCTGCCCTAAACCCTGAGAAAGTCCCACTAGTTCTCTGCCCCTGCTGGGAGGGCTCCCACCTGCTTAGGAGGTCCCACAGGGTCCCTAAAGCCAGGGTGGGGGTCTGCTTCAAATGTGCTGCCGAGGAAGATGAGGAACCTTTCATCTTCATCTCAAGCTTCTGAACTAAGCCTCGTCTTTTACCAAGTGATCATTTGATATTTTACATATGTTGATCTTAAGAACAAATTCAACAGGAAAGGCTCTGTCAATAGGACCACTTTGAATTTTCCGCCTGGCAATGAGGGTGTCTTTCAGTGACCAGAGAACTGACCCAAACAGGCTCTTGGAGTGTGGGTGCGGATGCCCTCCCGCCCACCTCCCTTGCTCTCTGAAGACACTGACTTGGGCGGCACAGGTCCACTGAGGGGCCAGCAGCACCCTCACCCCAGGCAAGCTGCTCTGTCTGTGGGGAAGGCCACTGCCTCAGTGTCACCTCTAGTGAGTCGCTGGGGTGTGGGGAGCCGCTCTGCTCCTTGCCATCCCAGGAGTGATTTATTCACAAGTGACAAGAAGAAGCAACTCAAGTTAGTGTGTATGGCAAGGTGGCCACGGTGGCAGGGACCCTGCTAATGCGAGCCGAGAAGCGCATTTCACAACATCCTTTGTGTGGACCTTTGTTTAAGTGAGGAAGCCGGAGCCCCTTGCAATCAACAACCTAAGCCCCCTTCCCAGCTGGGCAGGCATGGTGGCTTCTGTCCCCGCCGTGCGCTCGTGCCCTCCACCAGAGACACAGGAGGAGCATGAGGCCTGTTCTCCTCTGGCCTCCCCAGGCCCCAGGACTGGCTTGGTGGGGTGGGGCGGCGCCACTGGAGTCCTCCGGGGTGCACAGGCTAAGTGGCTGGCAGGCAGCCCGCAGGACTCCGCCTCCCTGGGCAGCACCCCAGTGGAGAGGGGGTGCCAGGGCATCAGTGCCATGGTTGCCCAGGTGCCTGGGATCTAGTCAGAGCTCTGGAAAGAAAGGCAGACATGACAGGCAACGCCTGAGATACAGACTTGAGAGCCCCCAGCCCCCACACTGCATGGCGCCTGTCTCCCTATCCGTGAGCTGGCCCTTGCAGGCCTCCTGACCTATCAGCGCTGTCTCCAAGTGTAGCAAAGCGCAGTGTGCACAGCAGAACCTACCAAGGGTGAAGAAAAGGGAAATAAACACTCGGTGACAGCTCTGTAGTTTATGGCAGGAGATAGTTTTGCTTTCTCGGGAAAACAGTCATTTAGCAGCAGGCCGTGACTGCGAGCGCTGGGCTCCTTGTGCCGAGTCCAGCACCATTTCTGCATGTGTGGCACAGACCTTGCCCTGCGCTGTTCCGGCGAGGCTGCCGCTTCTCGTGGAAGCAGCCAGGCCGCTGGGCAGATCACAGCGCTGCCTCAGCAGACGCCTTCCTCCTGGCCTGACGTTCTTTGCTTAAAGCAATTCAAACTTCATATTCTATTATAGCTTTAATTTCTATTCAGTGGGTGGAAAGTTAGAAAATTCCAAGTTTTTGAGGAACAGAGCTATGACTGATCTTGCAGGGCACACAAGCTCCTGTCCCTCGCCTCGTCGCAGAGGGACAGAAACATTCCCCAGCATTGCTTTTCTCGTGTCCCAGAGCAGTGTGCTTCTTGCTATTCTCTTCAAGGCAAACACCTTCCTGCTCGCTGTCCGGCTGCCTCTTTGTGCTGCAGGGTTGCTCGGCTGTTGCGGTCCACTCGCACCCAGGCAGGCGCTTCTGAGATCTGGCCCTGGAGGCCTCGCATGCTCCTCCCAGAGCAGCAGCCTCTGCACCCCACGTAGGCTTGGGGTTTCTTCCTGTGGGGTTGAAATTTTTCCTACAATGAACAGTTGAAAGGTCTTGGGTTTATAAAATTTATAAAAGTTTCAAGTATACGGACGACCAAAAAGGAGCATCCTGGACCAGGAGCACAGGCTCCTGCTGAGGCGCCTGGAGGGCAGGGGCTGGGCCGTGGCCCCCAGCACCTTCACTAGCGCTAGCTAGCGCTAGCATCTGGAGCCAGAGGAGCCACTTCTTCCCTGGAGATTCGGAGCATAAAGCTCCGCCCCCGGAGTGCTGCTTTCCTCACAGAAGTCGTCCATTGTTTCGAGCACACCTTGCTCTTTGCATCTTTCCTTTAATGGTTTGCGACAAAGAACTTCAGGAAAAGCTGGCATTGACAGGGCCACAGAAGAAGAAAGGCTTGAAACTGGACCACTCATTTAGCACCTCTCAGCAACCTCCCTGGGCCCCAGCTCACCACTGGCGGGTGTGTTACTGCCAGCAGCTGGGTGGGGTCTGGTGGCAGGAGACCCCTGTGGCTTGCTGCTCCCCAACCAGCCCAGTGCTGGGCAGAGGGTGTGGGCAGAGTGGAGGAAGGACCCTGACCTGCTCAGGCCCAGTGTGGGGTGGCGCCGAGTTCACTGCTTCCTCAGTGGGCGCTGACCAGCCATCTGGGGAGGAGGGGTCAGGGGCCTTTGCCCAACATGTCCCACTCTTGCCCCTCCTTGTCGTGCACAGTCTCTTCCTCCATCGCTTGACCAGCCAGACAACACCAGAGCTGTCCCTGAGGCCCCAGCCGGAGGGCCCACAGTGGGGATACACCATTGTCAGGGCAATTGTTGTCCCTCAAACCCACCACCCAGTGTCTCAGTGTCTCTTCAGTGCACCTGCTCTGGGGGGGGGGGAAGCAGGCTGTGGCCACCTGCTGGGAGTGGGGGGGCTTATGGCTCGGAGGGATAGGATCCTCTAAAACACATGGGTGCCCAGAGCAGGCTGGTCCTGCAGGCCCCAGGGACCAGAATGGGTGGGCAGCCAGAGGTAGAGGGCCAGGGACACTTGTCAGGGTGGGGCCTTCTCGGGACTGGAGGAAAACAGCCCTCTCCAGGCTTCAGCATCCACGCTGTTGGCCTCCAACCTTGAGAGCTGTCGCCGACGCCATGCTGGAGCAGTGCCCGCTCAGCCAGGTGACCCTGCAGGGTGGGCAGGCGAGAAGCAGCCAGCCAGGAGGCTCTGTCTGGCTACAGCACAGGCCGGGTCCAGGGAGCCCCAGGGTCACAGGCAGTGCTGAGCTATGCACCTCAGAAGATGACAGCCACAAACTGGTCACAGTTCCTGTCCGCACCTCAGCGACACAGCCCACATCTGCTGACCACCAGCTGCTTCCTGGGGAGCCCCATGCTGCAGCTTTCAGTGGTGGCGATCGCGCGGTTAGACAGTGTCGAGTGCACGTCTCTGTTCCATGTGGATGTTTTGGCGCCAGATCCGCTGCGTAACCATGCACCCGTGAATGTATTTCCTCTTTGGAATTGGATGCCGTTCTATGCAAATCTCATTTCTGTTCTCTAATGACGCCTTTTAATATCTAATCTTCTGCTTTAATATTGTGCTCACTAAATGTGTTGAGATAATTAGGTGATAGAGCTAGACAATTACTCCACAGGAAGAGAGCAGACGGGTTCCTATATTTATATAAATACGCATGGGTTTAAGTAAAACACACACTGACTGCAGTTGCAGCCCCTGGGAGCCAGACAGCATGAAAGGCCATGCATGGCCCTGCCTGGCTCTCTGCACCAGTAGCTGGCTGGCCGGGCTTGCTTTTATTTCTCTTTTCTGTGGAACCGACCAGTAGTCAAAACTAGAATCCAAATGGGCTGGCTCAATTCAAAGGTCACTGCTGACCACGAGGAGGATGAGGAAGTGTGGCAGCATCCTTTTTTCTCAGAGGCTGCAGTAAGGGACAGGAAGTGCTGTGGAGGGTGTCGGTCTGGATGCGGGGCACAGAATCTGGTGCTCTTGGGTGCGGAGGGAGGGACGTGCTGGCTGGAGAAGTCCCTTGCATGTGGTTCGCAGCAAGGCACAAATGTGTGGTTCTCACAGGTTTTAAATAAGTGAAATCTACAAAATCACATCTCAAGGACTCTGAAATGCAAGAGGCCTGCAAATGCAGGAAGTAAGGCAGCCAGCCTGGCCATGTGGGTCTCTCGCTGCTGAACACGTTGCTTGTGGGTTGCGGCGCGGTGCCTCTTCAGGGTTCTGTGTGTGTTGGTCGTGCTGCCCCTGGAAGGCTGCTTCCTCCCCGCACCCATACTCCGATGCCCGGGCCTCCTTTGTCTCTACGTTCCGACGCTGTGCAGGTGTGGAGTTTCAGGAGCTTAGGTCCCTTGGCCCCGTAGCAGAGTCCACAGATCTGCAGCTCCAGACAGCAGCCATCACAGGGCCAGGGGCTTGGCACACTCCCAGTGGTCCAGGCCTCGGGAGTGTCCCAGGAGGGGCCTGTCCTGTGCCGCTGCAGCCTCCAACAGCCTTGCTCCTGACCCTGTGCCCACCACCTCCGCATCCTGTCCTCTCCACTGACCCCACCCTCACTGAGGAAGGACACCTGCCACGGTCTCACCTCCAGATGGTGCCGGGGTTACAGCTTTCATGCCGGTCTTAGGGCCCCGAGAGGCTGGCAAAGGACCACAGTCGGGGAGTTCCCTCCTGGCCTAGAGCCCACCGTAGGAACCCTCTTCTGGAAATCAGAATTTCATGTTTATTTCAAGCTAATTTGTCATAAGCCCCCAATTAATTTTAATGCATGTTTTGTGTTTTCCTATTATAGTATTAAGGAATTAAGGACAGGATTTGTGATTTTTTCACTCTACATTTGTCTCATTTTAAGAATAGAAAACAGCATGTGAAGGCCAATAGGTGTCTGCAGCCTTGCGCTAGACAGCTGGAGAGGGGGGTGGCGGGGGGTGCTCTGAGGAGAGAACCATGGCCTAGTCATGACAGCTGGAGCAGTGCCGAACCAGGATCAGGAAGTACTTTTGGGGTAAACAGGAATTTAATACTCATATATTGACAATCAATGAATCAATTAATCAGTCAGTCAGTCAGTCAACTGATAAACAAGGGAGACTCTCAGGATCTCTTATCCAGTATGAAACATCTTCCACTTTCAGTACTGGGGATCAAACTATGGACTTTCATGCTGAGCTCCATCCCTGCATCCCTGGCCCTTGTTTTTATCTTGAGACCTGGTGTCACTCAAGTCACTGTGTTGCGCAGGGCAGGGCTGAATTTCCGCTGCTCCTGCCTCAGTTTCCGAAGTTCTGGGCTCTAGGCATGCAGGCCTGAACCACACAGCTTGGACTGGCTGTGGAGCACATGGCTGCCTCTTGGGAGCTGGCTACAGATGGTCTGTGGGCAGCTTGGCAGCACCAGGCTGTCCCTAGGGGCCTGGGGGGAGGTCACTCATGGCAGCTCCTTGCCCCGCCTCTGTGCCTCTGGATGTTGTCCATACAGCCCTAGACCCTGGCACCATTAAGTGTCCAACTTCTCAGTGAGACAGAGCTGCTCCCTTGCTCCTTCAAAGACTGCCCTGGACATTTGGGCCACCCTACCGAGCTGGACCCCGCCAG
This sequence comes from Octomys mimax, assembly GCA_002564305.1. Taxonomy (NCBI): domain Eukaryota; kingdom Metazoa; phylum Chordata; class Mammalia; order Rodentia; family Octodontidae; genus Octomys; species Octomys mimax. The sequence continues at coordinate 15,784 of NDGM011134894.1, read as the reverse complement.
GAGCTGCCACCTCGCAGCCTGACCACTGGAGAGCAACAGGAGACTTGTGGGCCAGGCCGGGGCACAGCTGTTCACCTTACTGGTCCTACATGCCGGTGCTGGGACAACGCTTGCCAGTCCTGGACCTGGGACCTGGACCTGGGACCTGTGTCTGTGCTGTGAGGAAGCCACTCCTGCTGGTGGCAGCCAGCCTCTGCATAGCGCCTGACCCCATGTTCCTTGCAGCTTGGGCAGGGTCTTAGCTCAACACTCCTGTGTCCAGTCGGGGTCCTGCTCTGCAGGGTCCCAGGGCACCTGGGCATCCTGGCCCCTGGCCAGCAGGTGTCCATCCCAGCCAGTGCCTGTGTGCGAGCCTGGCGTGTAGGACCAGTAAGGTGAGCAGCTGTGCCCCTGCCTGGCCCACAAGGCTCCTGTTGCTCCCCAGCGGTCAGGCTGCGAGGTGGCGGCTGCTGGCAGGGGCCCAGCTTGGTAGGGTGGCCCAAATGTCCAGGTCAGGCATTGCTAGGGGCGTGTGAGTACATGTGGGGACACCACCCTCATCCCAGGAGTCTACAGGCTACGGAGCTGGGAGAAGAGGCGACTCTGGGTCCAGCTGGATCCAGGACAGCTGGCCAGAGGGCACCACACTACTCAGGTGCTGGATGGCTGCGGAGACCCCGGCGGAGGGCTGCTCGGTCTAACCTCCCTGTCGGGCCGCTCTTCTGGTGGATGAGATGAATTTGTGCAGCTTCAGCCACGTCTGCCGGCAGCCCCCGCAGAGCGGACACAGGCTCCAACCACATTGTCTGGGAGCCAGAGCTGGTGAGTGGACCAGCTGGGGCTGCGACCCCAGCTGATGTCACCAATGCCAGTCTGGCCATGGTGGCCTCTAGGACCCTTTGTGGGGGGAGGATGGTTAACATAACAAAGCCCCCCCAGCCGAGGAGCAGGTCTTCCCCTCTGCCCCTCCCCCACACTCCGACAGATGCTCCCGCGCTCCCCCTACCCCCGCCGCCTCCTGCACCTCAGCGGAGCCCGGTCCGCCTGAATACATTTGCAGCAGATGCTAGAAAATGGGCACCCAGGCACCTTTTTGTTCTCTCCGCCTTCCACGGGTGCACCCCGCACACGACGCGAGGGCAATGACGACAGGGGAGGTGTCAATCACCGGCAGCCTCGCGGTGAGCTGGGCTGGAGCCCCCCGGCCAGCTGCCCCACCTTGGATCCAGGACCAGCGAATGGGAGGTGCTGTTGCAGTACACATGTGCACACACACACACACACACACACACACCTCCCCTTGCCTCCCTGTATGTACAAGAGTACCTGCACACACATGCAGACACGTGTGGTGTTCCCACCCCGCTGCTTCCAACACTGCACAGCTTTTGGTCAAGTTCAGTGGTTAGGCTCAGTGCTGACCTCATGGGGAAATCTGACCAGGTTCTTGTCTGACTCGGTTCCCAGCCAGGAGCATGGAAAGAATGCCCGCGTGTACTACTGGAAACTCAGTCCATGTAATCCAGCACAAACAACTCAGCATGTAAAGCAGAAGGCAAGACTGTGGGCTGCACCTCTGCGCTCACACAGGCAGACTACAGCCTCTCCGAGTCCCCTGCAGCCCACCCTGCGCACAGCTCTCGGCTGGTCCTTGTCCGTCTCAGTCCAAACCATGAGCGAAGAGGTATGGAAGTGTACCGGGGCCTTGAGGCGTGTCTGGACCTCAGGACACCCACGAGGTCCACAGGGCAGGAAGAGCATGGTGCACTGCTGCCTGTTGGTTACCAAACAGCGGGGAGCCATGAATCTCCCAGAACGCAGGGACACGGGTGCCCTCCATGTCCCCTGGGAAGGGTGGCCAGGCACGTGCGTCCTGTGCATCCACCCGAGGAGCCTTGCGCTGTGCACAGGAAGCAGGGTCTGCACAGCCGAGCTCTGCAGGCTCCCCGCCACCTCAGCTGTGGTCGACCCCATGTTGGAGTGCAGGGGGCGCTGTCCCGAGGGCTCCATGGTGCCCTGCTGCCACTTGTGTGACCCCTTAGACTCATGGAGGTTGGTGCAGGGTGAACTGCTACCAGGCCCAGGCATGGGCTTCCTTGCAGAGCTTGCTGCTGACAGCTCCTGAGGGGCTGGGAAGCCGTGCTACTCAGTCCCAGAGGAGTAATGTCACAGAGCTGGGCTCTGCAAGGAAACCTGCCTGTGAGGGAGCCGCTTGGCCCGTCCTCTGCTTCCTCCCCAGTTCAATGCAGCAAAACTGCCAATTCCAGGAACTAGTTAAATTTGCAAAGGGAAGAAAAGTAGGATGCATGAAGAACAACATCGTTCACTCAGCACGGTCCAGGAAAAGGGTTCTGAGCCTGAAGGTGAACTGTGAACTCACCCCTCAACCATTCAATCATCCATCTATCTACTCCTCTATTCCTCCAGCCATCCATCTGCTTGTCTACCCCTCCATTCATGTATACCTCCATCATGAATTGATCTATCCATCCACTCGCCCACACATCTATTAATGCACTAGTCCATCTGTCCACTTATCCATCTATTCATTTATTCATCTATCCATCCATTATCTTCCCATCATTTTCCACCCATCATGAGCCCACCCAAGTATGCATTGATCTGTCATCTATCTATCCATTCATACCCCTATGCAGTGCGGCTTCTGCATTTGTGACAGACCTGGCCCAGTTTGCAAGGCCATCACCCACTTCTGCTATTCAGAGTTGAAGAGGCCAGAAGTTGTATGACTACTTCAGCATCACCAGGGCATGCACGGCACAGCTAAGCCGCCCCCTCCCTTGCCTCATGCCAGGCATCTTCCTACGAGGCTCTATGTAGGACCACAGGAAGCTTCACAGAAGCCTGAGACAAAGACGGTGGGACTGCCTAATGCCCGGCAACACTTCACCTCTCCTCCCCTTATCCAAGACTTTGTTCTTTGGTTTCAGTTACCTGCAGTCAATCATGGTCCAGGACGGTGAAACAGAAAATTCCATAAATGAATAAGTCATAAATTCTAAAGTATGCACCGCTCAGAGTAACAGAATGAAATCGTGAAACAGGACTATCCAGCCCTGGGCCAGTGAGACGCAGGCTACCTCCTGCCCAGCATATCCACACTGCCCACACTACCTGTCCACCCATCACCCAGAAGCTGTCTTGGTTGTCAGACTGCCCAGTGCAGTACTGCAGGGCCTGTGACCCTTATTGTACTTAATGATGTCCCTAAAGCACAAGATGCTTCATGAGAAAAGCGTCTTAAGGAAGAAAGCAGAATGCTGTACATGGAGGTTGCCAAGGTCCATGGCGAAATCGGGTCTGCTGTCTGTGAAACAATAAAGAAGGAGAAGAAATTCTAAGCTAGTTTTGCTGTCACACCTCAAACGGTGAAATTACGGCCACTGTGTAGGTGAGTGCTCTGTTAAGATGGAAACGATGTTAAATTACAGGGTTCAGGGCTCTCAGGGGTTCCAGGCATCTCCTGGGGCTCTGGGAACAGACTCTCTGCAGGTGAAGGGGAGCAACTATAATTCACAATTGTAAGTACTAAGTTTTCGAACAAGTGTGCAAAGACGAAGATTCCATTTTTCTCTCAGTGCCAAGGTATGTTTCACTTAGCACATCACGATCTTTCTACCAGCCTCTCCTAGTGCCTGTCCTCCACTGGCCCTGGCCTGTGCACCCTGGAGCCCAGCTCGTGCCGGTGAGGAGGGAGGCTGCAGCCCAGCTGGCCCCTGCGTGCAGACTGCAGACCTCCCCTGCCCAGCCTCTTCCATGTAGACTCCCCAACTCACTAAGCATGCAGCACTGTCGAGCACTGTGCCAACAAGAAGGGAGTGTGTGCTAGAGACGAGTGTCACCAGGAGCCTCGAGCCGCTCCATGGGGTGGACAAGCTCAGAAAGGCCTCTGGAGAGGACAGCTCCCAGGAGTCAGGCCAGGAGCCAGGGGCTACCTCCTTCCTACACCCACCCTGTGGGGGTGGAGCCCAGGTGGAGCCTGGAGCCTTGCACACTGTGGATGTACAGATGTACCCTGGGAGGGCCCAGATGTTGGGCTCAGGGTGTCCATGCTCTTGACACCGGGAGAGACTCCTGCGGAGACTGCAGCATGCTAGATGCAGGCTCCCTCTGAGGGAGGCCTCACTGGGGAGGAAGGGCAGTATGGGGCCTGCACTCAGCCTGTCAGGCACTGGGTTTTGCTGTGAACTGTTCTTGAAGATGCTGGAAGTGGGCTCAACAGTGTGGTCAGGGAGCCCAGGCTGGTCTTTAAAACAAGACTAAGTGAATAAGTCTTCAACGGGAACTGAGGGTGCAGCAATGGGTTTCTTTCCAGGGAAGTCCAGTCCTCACAGCAGAAGATGGAATGGGCGCCAGTAAAGCTGATGACCTTGCTCAAGGTCATGCATTGTCTTTCTGATGCGGTGACAGTGGAGAACTTCAATTCAAATGCCAATCATGGAAAAATGTCTGTTTGGCCCTGAGTCTTTTATCGTACCGGTCCCAGAAGTCTTAATTCTGGGAGGTTGAGTGACTGCAGACAGATCCTTCAGAGTCTTCCGACTTGTCTGTTTTCCCGATCGTTGTCCTCTTCCTTATTCTTTAAGTCCCTGTAAATTCCTGGCAACTTTAGAGGATGAAATCATCCTAATTTTGGGATACCATTAGTGCTGGAGAAGAGGTGTATAAGTGCGGCCCCTAGTGGCGATGCAGGATGCAGCAACGCATGCCTCTGGGGCTGTCGCAGAAGCCCTGCCGTGTCCCCAAGGAGGGGTCCTCCCAGGCCGTGGGTGGCGGGCTCTTGACGTGGCCTCCTGGGCGTGCAGAACAACTCTGTCCAGAAACCGCAGCTCGATGCTGCCCGAGACAATCAGGACCCTCCGCCTGGTGGGGTGAGGGGACATTGCCCTAAAATGCACACGAACACAAACGTGCTGCAGGAACATATGCAACAGCGATCTGTACATGAGCCAGGACCCGCGGCAGGGGCTGCAAGACCTATCCAGCCTGCGTGGACCGGCGCTAGCGGAAGGTGGCTGCAGGGACACGCTGGTGGCCTGGGCTCCAGGGAAGACTCTCAGGGCCGGGAGGCGGGACCGTGCCTCTAACTGGCGGGCGAGCAGCACCGGCGCTAATCCCGGCCACTGCTCGGAAAAGCGCAGGCCCGCGCAGACGGCAGGACCCGCACCAGCGCGTCGCACACGGCGCACGCGCACAGCTACGGCTGCGGTTACACTCTTTCCTTGTTGAAATCATACATATTTCATTAAGCTTCACGCAGTGTCTTCTGATTTGCGGTAATTGTCAACAAAAGCAAAAACACAGACGGCTTTAACTTCGCAGTAGCTAGGAAGTAACTGGCATGAAATTATTGGGGTTTTTTTTCCCCCCTTTTAACACAAGGAGGGGTCCTGTCCACCCAGCTGCCCTCGGACCTGTGGCCGCACCTGCCTGGCCCAGGACTTGCCCCCCACGATCCGGCCAGCCACAGCCTGAAGGACCGGAGTGGAGCTCATTTCCATATCAAACCCAATTTAGATGAAACGTCTTGTTAAGAAAAAAGCCAGAGCATCAATAGCCCCCTGATTAGATTTCCATCTCTTGAGCAGATAAATATGAATATTTATTACCAAGAATGCAGATTTTTCTTTTTCCATTGCTCTGATCTTGAATATTATCCTTTGCTAATTTTTATGAAAATTTGGGCAACATGATGTTTTCACATAAACTGACAGTTCTTGAGATAATCCTGTTATTGTCTGGTTGAAAATGACAGCTTCCGTTCATTCATGTGTTAACGAGGGATTAAATATTGTTTTTCATTCCCATAATCTAAGATGGACTAGAAATTAAAAATTGAACATTGTGTATTAGCGGGGCTTTGAGGACCAGAATTTGTTTGCATTCGCTTAGAGAAGAACTGGAAATCAGCAGCCATACGATTGGTCCCTTGATGTGGCAGGCAGCAGCGTGACATACCAGGGACGTTTCTCAATAAACTCGGCTCCCCCACCCCAGGGGCAAACACAAAGATGGCCCTTTGCCAAAAGAGAAAGGCCACAATTCCCACCCTGCCAGGTGAGGTTCTTCTCCAGGCCCTCGTAACAAGCTGCAGTGGCCGCCCGCGGAGGAGGACCTGCGGTGCAGAGACCCCTCCCTGCCCTCCAGGGCACACGCTCATCCTCTGGGTGTCCTTGTGACCTCTGGCCAGCCGCAGGTCCGCTGGCACAGGTCCTGAGGTTCTCCTGCGCTACTATGGCTGACAACTGTGGGCCCAACTGTGGGGTTAATGGGATTTTAGACAAAACTTTCTTACTGTTTTCTTTTTAAAAAATATTTATTTATTTATTTAATACAGGGTCTCGCTACCCAGCTTGGATTCGTAAATGACCCGCTGTCTAGCCTCCCCAGCACCGGGATTACAGGTGTGTGCCACCCGCCTGGTTTCAGTTTCCCCTTCCAGGGCCAGCAGGGCGTGTGGCACCGGCAGTGGGACCTGGTCCTCATGCTGCCAGGAGGCGCGTAGACTGCCGAGCTCCTTCCCCAGCCCTCCCGCTGTATTTCTAAAGACAGCCTAGGCTTCCTTGCCCTATCTGTTCATCCATCCACCTAGTTGTTCACTCATTCTTCCAGGCTGCCTAGGTAGAAGTTCACACTTTTTAATTTCTTGTTGCCATGCATAGGAAAATAGCTCATTTATAGTCCTTAGAGGGTGGTTTGCCCAAACACTGTCTTCTGGAACGAATGAACAAATAGAAGAAGTTGGGTTCTGGCGAGACACCATGGCTGTGGCTGCTGGCTGGCTGTCCCTCCAAAGCCGCCACGGGAGCCCCTCACCCAAGGGTTCTGGGTGTGGCTACCCGGGAAAGGAGTTCTTTCCTCTAGCGTGCATTGGGGTCACTGGGGGCCCCTGAGCCAACAGACCAGGACCCCAACACACATAGAGCGACAGCCGTGGGAGGACACAGGGAGAAGGTGCCGCCTACCAGCCAAGGACAGAGGCGAAGGAGGCAGGAGCCAGCCCGAGCCCCTGGCGGTCGGCTGCAGTGTGCAACGTCCCCGAAGCATGCACCCCGCTGGGTGCTGAGTGCGCATGCAGCAGTGCTAGGCAATCTCTGCCCCCTCGTCTCCTGCCCCTCTGCCACCTGTTACAGGGTCTGTCCCGGCTGAGACCCTTGAAGGGCAGAAGGAAAATTCTTTGCCCTCGCCTCCACTGGTAACTGTCCCCACTGTTTCCAAGGACAGCAGGGGAGACGCTGGCTTTGGTGCTGAACAGTGGGACCCCCGCATGCTTTGTCCCCACGGGGTCCTGCAGGGCAAGGTGCCCACTCTTCTGCCCCTTGCACCCCCACAAGGGCACAGCACTGCGGGTCAGGGAGCCCCGCAACTCTGGGCCCCGCAGTGGGCTAGCACTGGGCTCTGGGGCACTGGTGCCCTAGGAGNGAAGGCGCTATGTGCAGGGCTCCTGCGCAGACACCTGTGCGAAGCCTGGCGGCCTGGACGCGCGCAGTTCTGCAGACAGCACTTCAGGGCTGGGTCCCTGTGTGACAGACTCAGCCCGGAAAATCAGGGCTTTCCACTTATCTCAGGAACTTTGCCAGATCACAATGTTATACCGATGAGTTTAAAAATACTTTATGTTCCTGGAGCTTACCAGATACCTGACACATCTTAGAGATGGAAGTAGGTTTCGTTATTTTAGGAATTTTTTTTTTTCCATACTAAGAATTGAACTTAGGACTTTGTGCTTGCCAGGCAGGCATTTATGCCACTGAGCTATCTCCCCAGCCCTTATGAATCTCAATAAGAAAAAAATAACTTGAAAACCTGTAGTTGCAGTACTCTGGAAAGCTGAGGCAGGAGAAACGCGAGTTCTAGCCTTGCCTGGCAGTTCATCAGCTCAGTAGGACCCTGTCTGTAAATAAAATATAAAATGGCTGAGAATGCAGCTCAGGGTAAAAGCCTGGGTTCAATCCCATGGGTCACAGAAGAACTGTTCACTCCTCACATTTGCTTGAGATAGGAAACGAGAGCCTCTCTCCTCAGCCTCCGCTGCTTCACAGGGGCAGTCAGCAACCCCCGGGCCTCCGCACTTTCAGGGGCTGGGCCAGCTGTCTGTCCACCAGTCCAACAGGAGATGGAGCTGCTGAGGGTGCATGGGTAGGGGCAGGAGATTCAGGCCAGCTCTGGACCCCTGCATACCTGTAATCCCAGCACTCAGGGTGGAGGCAGGAGGACTGTTGGGAGTTCAAGTCCAGCTTGAACTACATAGTGAGACCTGTCACTGACAAACAAACGAAAAAACAGAAAGGCAAAAATAAAACTTGATTATTATGAAGACTGGCTGTGACTGGAGAGGGTGCTCCTGGAAGGAGAAGCAAGCCATCTTGGGGCAGTCAGTCATTGCCACTGTCCTCCCGAGAGGAGTGCAGGATAACTGTGATCCAGGGACTGTGGGGGCCCTCAGTCCTAACCCTTCCACCTGTGACGGCACACCCTCTGTAAATGGGGCATCTCTGGCGCAGTCATGGGGACAGAGCTATGCTTAGGAGATGGCAAGTGACAACAGTGACACATCCTCAAGCCAAGGAGCACGGGGTTATGGGCAGCACATGGGCTGGGGGCCTGCAGAGGCAGCACAGCCCCATACGGGGCATCCAGCCTCAGAACTATGTGCCACTCTTTGTGGCAGGCAGCCCTTTGCAGTGGTGTCCCCATGTGCAGTGGTTCAGCTCAGCTGGGCTGTGCATTTGGGCAGTGAGGCCATCAGCAGTTCCAGATCTGGGGACTCTGCCCGTTGCAGGGCCCAGAGGACATGACAGACAGGCACAGTCCTGTCTAGGAACCAGGAGCCAAGCCTGACACCTGGTCCGATAGTAGAGACTGGGGAGCCTGCACAGTCACAGGACTCTGAGGCTTGCTGGTGAGTGCCTGGGGTCTGGGAGGGACTTTGGGAGTGAGGACAGGGCTGGGCATGTGGGGCTGCATTCTTTGTGCCCCAGGGCATCCAGGAGGGGAAGAACAGAGGGCCTCCTTGTCCCTAAGGGCGCACCCCAGGGCTGTCCTGCTGTCTAGCCTCGCCTCCTGCTGGCTCTCACCCATTGGCTCTGCCAGGTGCTGGGGCTCCATGATGCCTCAGGCTCTGTTTAGAGCACATTTCTGTCTGTGGGTTCCTTCTCCCCGTGCAGGTGTATCCTTGCTTCCCAGCAGGGGTGCCCCAGTCACCCCGCGCCTGCTGCACACGCTGCACATGCTGCGGTGTGTGTCTGCTTTGCCAGGACACCACTGCTATCTTAGCGCTTCCTTCTGCTCTGTGCTATGGGGACAATGAATCATCTCATGAGGGCCAGAGCAGCCTGACATCCTCATGGCTGTGGCCTTGGGCACAGGGTGGCTCTGTGATGTGGCCCTGGAGATGAGTGGCCACAGCTGTCCCAGCTGTGCTCTCAGAGGGTCATGTGCCACAGGCAGAGCGGGCCCCGTGGCTGGGTATAAATGGGGGAGAGGAGCCCCATCTCCACAGGGACCCCAGGCCCTGGAAGGCAGTCTGCACGCTGCGAGTGCCCAGGCTGACAGCAAGTGCCACCAAGGGGTGTCCATCCGTAGGCAGCCTTGCAGCTCGGCCACGCCAACTCACTCTCGCCTAGCTCCTAGCAGGTGCTGGGCTCTGTGCAGCATGCCAGAGACACCATGGAGATCACGACAACAGGACACGCCAGAGCTCACGAGTTATGAGGGAAATGCACGTGAAGTCACATGGCAGCAGCACTGGGCCAGAGCTCTGCAGGAGTGGGCAGGATGACGAGACAGGCACTGTGGGGCCTCCACACCGTCATGGCTGCCCCAGTGTAGCCCAGGCGAACGGATGACACGTGCTGGCCCTGGCTCAGGGTATCACAGTTCCTATCCCAGCATGGCCACCACGCAGACCCTGCTCCGGGCTGGTTGGGGTGGGAGGCGCTCTGAGGCGGAGCTCTCTGTTTTACCCAGGCCTGGGGCAGCCCTGGCCACCAGCCACTGTGGGCTGCTAGGCTATGCTGCCCATGTGCTCAGGGGCATTCTTTGCCAGCTGACGGACACGAAAGTTCCCTTCGTCTGAAGGTGGAATCGAAGCCCTTGCTGCCCTCTGAGCCAGGGAGTGCAGCTTAGGGGCCAAAGTGCAGGCTCTCTACCAGCCTGCTGGGCTGGCCCTGGCCACTGCCTCTGCTGTGTTACCTGCCTCAGTTTTCCCCTCTGTGCTGTGTGCCATCTGGTGTTTGGGATAGACCCTGATGGGCAGGTGGCGCCAAGCAATAGCGAGCAGCTACTGGCCCACTGTCCCTTAATGGTGCTGCCTCCACACCTTGAGGGCTCTGTTACTCCCCCCTCAGAAGAACTCTAACATGGCCTGTCTGTGCCCCCCAGTCTGCCAGGGCACTAGGCCATGGGGTGCCGCGGTGAGTGCTGTGGGAGGTGGCCCTGGTGAAAGGCAGTCACTGGGGCCTGGCCTGGAAGGGTCTCCTCCCTCCTAGGCACCTTTCTTCTCCCTCCTATCCTGTCCACCATGACCTGATCAGCCTTCCTCTACCAGGCCCTGCTGCTGTGCTGCTTTCACTTGTGGCAGCCCGACCAGGGGCTGAAACTTTCCAGAACTGTGAGGCACGCCACACCGCTCCTCCTTGATGTGGAAGGTGCTTGCTATGCTGTCTCCCTGGCGAAGACAGTGACCAAGACGAGCTCCAAGCCTACCGGGAGGAACCAAGGATGCCCGCTGAATACAACCTGGCATAGCTTTGGGGACCCTCCAGGGTCCAGGCTGTCAGGAAACAGGCTGCAATGCACACTCGGCAGGCCATGGGCACACTGTGTCTCCCACAGGACTTCTCAGTCCCACCTCAGAAGGGCACTGTCCTGGAGCACCCATGACATGCACTTTTACGGGAATTAACTGAAATGCTAGGAAAGGGTGAGGCAGCCCCACAGTGGATACAGGGAGCCGCACTGCCCTCTGCAGACACAGCGGAGCCTATGCTGTGCGACTGTTTACTTGGACATGGGGTGGTCACTATAGCAAGTGCTACTTCAGGAGACCTCTCTGCCTTGAAATCATGGGAAAGGCCTGCAAAGACCCTGAGGAGCTGAGGGAGCACCGGCTTGCAGGAGAAAGAGGTGCTTCGTGCACAGCGCTGTTTGCTGAGGCCCAGCGTCACTTTCTTCACTGTGGGAAGCAGTGGGCGCTGGCCATGGGGGCACTGGGAGCCTCCTACACCCATGAGGTCGACTCAGCCTTCATCACAGGGAGCTGAGCCCAGCAGGGGCCTGGGCCCTGTCCACCCAGCACCTGCTCATTGGGGTGCCTGGGCCAACCTGGGCCCATGGCTGTCCAGGGCTGAGTGCAGGCTGTGGCTGGGCTGCCTTGGTCGCCTCAGTGCTACACAGCTGTCCCTTGTCAGACACAAACAGGAGCATGTGCAGGTCAGCAGGCTGTCCTTGGGCTGATGCATGTCCACAGTTATGAGAAAAATCACAGCCTCTGTTTGAAAATGTAGACTGAATGGATGGGAGGGAGGTGACAGGCACAGAGCAACAGGTTGTGGGAGCCACAGTGGCCCTGACCTGAACGCAGCCTGCTCCTGGGCTTGGGGACACGGGACACTCGGAGTCCTGCATGGACTCAGGCGTGGAGTCTCACACACTCCTGAGCTATGCTGCTACAGTTGTGTGTGGGTGGTTGTGGCCTCGGGGCTGCCAGTGGGCGTGACCTGGTCAGCCCTCTGCCTTCTGGTGGAGCAGGCTGGTTCTTAGAGGGCATGAACACAACGTGCTGTGGGCTGAGATACGATCCAGGGCCATCCTCTTGAGTGGCTCTGGCCCAAGCTCCGGGTGCCTAGGCCATTGGCATTGCGGCCTCCACCTTGTGCCCCGCCCCTGCCCTGCCAGCGTGACCGCAGAGCCTTCCTACCTGTGAGGCAGATCTTGCCCTCCCTTGTGCTCTCCAGCAGGTGGCTTCTCCTGCCCCAAGGCCAGTGCAGGAGCCAGTAGTGAGCGGCCCTGGGTTTGCAGAGCCACAGGGACTGCACTCTGGGCAAGCACAGATGCCGGTGGCTGAAATGGTGCCCAAAGAGCCAGTGTTTGCAGATGGAAAATGAAAGGACAGAAATTGGGCACTATAAACCACTGTCATGCCTGTACTGAGGGCTCTAGCCTGGCCACTCCTGTCACCTGTGCCAGGCAGGAACTGCAATCCACTGGCAGAAATGAGACTTCTCTGGGTGGCATTGTCACTGACTGGCATCAGCCCCATGTTGGCAATCCCAACACTCAGAAGGCTGAGGCAGGAGGACTGACGTGAGCGCAAGGCCATCCTGGGCTACCTAGTGAGACCATGATTCAAAAGACCAAGTGAGCAAAGCAATAACTTTTGCAAAAGCACATGGTGGCTGTGGTGACCACCGTGGGGGCACAGGACTCAGTGGCCTTCCCGGCCCCCCAAGTACGTGGCTCTGTTGCTCACACATGTGCATGAGCGTGTACTTGCTTGCCACCGAGGCTGTGTTCTTTATGCTTCCTTTATGTTTTAGTGGCATGGGAATGGTGCCAGGCCTGTGCAGGCTGGGTGTGTGCTCTGCCAGGGAGCTGTACCCCAGCCCATGCAGCGGAGCTGAGGGGAGGTGCTCAGAGCTGCACACCTGGCACAGCCCTGGCCGGGCCCCACCCTGGCCAGTGTCCTGTCCACGTGCAGAGCTAACCACTGGGGCCTCATCAGGTGATGGGGTAAGGGCTGCTGGGCCAGCTTGGCAGCATCCCGTGAGTATAAGGTGACTTAGAGACAGCTTGAAAGAACACTTAGCAGAAAGGGGAGCACCACCACCCCCCACAGCGCCCTCGGGTGCGCGGTCCCTGCTGCATGTGGATCCTTCCTATGTGCTGTGGGGGAGAGGCAGATTCCTCATGGCAACCTCTACAGAAACTGATCTGATCACTAGGAGGCACTTAATGACCTTCCTCTTTTTTCATACTGTAAGCCAGTTTTACTTTTGTTGCAAGGTTTCTAAGAAATTTTATTTCCCTACACGGTGCATAGCCTTCTTAGCATGAGTCTCTGGAGTTGACCTGAAGGAAAGTCCTGTCTCTTAGGGACAGTGGCCCCGTGCATGCGCTCTCCTCTCCTCCCTGCTGTCCTCTCTTCCTTCCTCTTTAGCTTTTGCAGTACAGGGAACAGCGCCCAGGACCTTCGCACAGAGCCACCTCCCCAGACTTTCCATTATTTCAGGCAGGGTTCTGCTAAGCTGCCTGCTAGACTCAATTTCTGACTGTCCTGCCTCCCTCTCCCAGTGCTGGGATCAGTGCTTGCCGCAGCACACGCAAGCTCACACTGCTTTTTAGAAGTTAAACTGGCTCCTCTTACCTCCGGTGGAGGAGGTGTGTGCACATTTTAGCATAGTTGGTCTTTATTTAACAGCAACCTTCAATTTTCTTGAAATGAGCTTTGGTGGAATTCAGGTGTCGCCACCTCCCAGCACCGTGGGCAGCAGGCTCCCTGTGCACCCCACTGCCGGCGGCAGCAATCCTCTCGCCTGTCGCGCATCCTGACACGTGCTGGCCCAAAGCCTCCCTCCTGCCGTCCCTCGTGAGCCCCCAGAACACAGCAGAGCACCTGGCAGGAAGGACAGGGCTGCCCGTCACCCTGCCAGCAGTCGCAGCTGTCTCTCCAGGAACACTTCCTGTGACAGAAATCTCTACACCCTGGCCTAACCTGGCCTGCCACCCCGGCAGGCGGGCGTTGGGCAGGGCATGTGCTCTTCCAGCGTTCTTATGACGCAGGGGCCTGGCCTGCTGGACCATCATTTTCCTGTCTGTTTATTTGGCCAAGTCTGCATTCACATCCAGGTTCCTCCCAGCAATCCCTGAGCTACTGGAGTAGAATTTCGAGAAAGCTGTGAATGTAGCAGCATTTCTTTCATCAGCTAGGAAGCCCCTTGGGCCGTGCTCGGGAAGAGGATGAAGCTGTTTTTCCGCACCTGCACTGCCCAGTCTCACCCCAGTTGTTCCCACAGAGACCCCCAGGTAGCCGCGCCACTTCTGGCTGGTGGCCCCACAAGTCCCTCCAAGTTCTGCAGACAGGACCCTGGTCACAGGCTCATGGGCCAGTAAGGGCTCTGGACATGGACATCCTCTTTTTCTCAGAACAAAACTGTACCCAGAGCCAGGAAGGAGCAGAGGCGACACAGGCAGAGCTAGCGGAGCCCGAGGTGCGGCGATGAGCTGCCCGGCTCATCCCCACCCATGCCTACCCAGCAGAACTCTCCAAGGTCCTGGGGCTCTGGAGAAGTGCTGGGAGAGCTCTCCACAGCGAGTGCGCTAGGACAAGAGCCGGTTTGCTAGGATAGGGGCTGGGACTGGCCTCTCTGGAGGGCTCCCCACAGAGGCCTGCATGATCTCTTTGCCTCCAAGGCAGCTGTCAGGGAAGCCTGGCAGCTCCGTGCTTGTCACTGCTGGGAGAGGGGACGCAGCCGCTTGCTCGGGCCACACTTGAGGGGCTGGACCCCAGATGCCTCCTGGAAGCTTCACTGAGACTTGTTTTCTCCCCAGTTTTTGAGCTTTTCTTTGGGATAATAATAATTTCTCCTTGGAAGGGACATAACTATTAATTTGGATAAAATATGAAGATTTTTCAAGATACCAGATTCGGTTTTGAAACGTATCAAAGTGCCACCCATCTATTAGGATGTGTGCATGCACCATAATCTGTTTTGTTTCCTGTAAATTTGTTTTCAGAGATTTCTAGTTGGCTTAAAAGGTTTGAATGCTGCTGTCTGTCATCACTTGTGTGAGTCACAGGGCTGGGGAGATTCTGTAGATGCTGTTAGGTTTCTGGTAATCAAACCCCACTTTACATTCCAGAGTCGTGAATTAGAAGAATTTTAAATACGTTTAGAAAATCAGCATCATCAAGATCAGGCTTACTGAATGAGGAAATTAAGATTAGGGAATACATATCACCAGCTTCCTGGGAATGTCTCTTCTATGCTCTTCTCTCGGCTTTTGCTCCAAATCCGTGAGCTTCCCTTCGTTAGGGGCATCGGAAGGGTGGAAGTTAAAGGGAACGTCGAGGGATCCAGGCTTGAGAGCCCACTGGGAACACATCACCCAGCCTCAATGGGATGAGAAATATTATCTTTCAGAGTAGAAAACTTCCACCAGAGAGGGACAGGAAAGCCAGAGAGTTGGCCTCAAAAACCTGGCGGACCAGGACACACCTGGGACTGCAGTGAGGACAGAGGGGGGATGCCTGTACATCTCCTCTCGACTTCAATCAGAGGGTGACGTGAGTGAGCTAGGTTAGGGTCCTTTCTGTCTCTAGGGGTGGGAAGTCCTCCGGTCACTTGGGCCTGAGTATAGGACCAACTCCGCTGTGACACTGACATGCAGAAGTCAGCAGCGGGTGCCTCTGCCCCACAGTAGCTGGGTGCATCTGGCCTCGGGCACCACACAGGGGAAGGTGGACATCTGGAGTGCGTGCAGGAATATTCCTTTGAGTCTACACAGTTTGCCTCACGGAAAGTCCAAGCAGAAAGTCACATTTCCATGTATCAGGTCGATCCAGGTCCCTGCAGAAGTTTGCAACTGTGTGTGATGAGAGGAGAATGCCATGGCAAGAAACTGAAGAGGGCAGCAACATCAGCACCTGACTCGCCAAGTTGAGTGAGCCAGCCCTACATGTCCAAGTGGAGGAATCTCGAGCATGGCTGGGTGGGAGACACCTGCACGGATGTCCAAGTGGGGAAGGCGAGGAGGCAGTTAGGTGGGAGACACCTACGCAGAC
>NDGM011134891.1:0-15575 GCA_002564305.1 Octomys mimax | reverse complement strand
GAGCATCAACAGAGAAACAGGGCTGAGGCTATAGCTCAGCAGCACAGCACCTGCCTGGCAAGCGCAAGGTCATGTGTTTGATTCTCTGTACAAACAAACAAATAAATAAATAAATAAATCAGTTTAAATAAATAAAACCTCACTAGGAAGAATATATGCAATGTGTTCATTACTGAAACTGTCCTACCAATTTGGCTTGAAACTGTCTCATTGCTATTTGTTTCTCAATAAAATTATGGAATAAATAAATAAATAAATAAAACCTGATAGTTTGGGAAAAAAAAAAAAACCCAGAAAAGCAGCCCATTGGATACAACTGCAGGACAAGGAGGCACCAATTCTTAGTCAAAAACAGGCAAATGAAGAGGACTTCAGTATGTCACATGCCCCTGCTGTCTGAATTCTAAACTTCAGGGATATTGATTTTGTTTATCTAATGGGCATACATTTTTCTTTACAGAAACATTCAGCAAGTAAATATGGGAGAAATGAGCAAACCTCCATTTAGCAACTCCATGTGAGACACTGGATCTCAGCAATGCCTATCGATGACCGTGAACCACAACACAGAAGGAAGCCGGGGAGCTGCCTGGGAAGCCACCGGGGTGCCATATCACTACACGCAAACTGTCCAGACCTGATGCTCTGGATAAGACACAGGAATGTAAGGTACCTCCCATGAGTGTTCTCACCAGAAAGAAGATTGATGTCAACACCAATCAAACCTTGAGACAGCTCTCCCACTGTAAAGAAACAGCCGAGAGAGGGACAACTTAAAGACAGTATATAGGAAAAAGGAGCAGCTCTAGAGAGAGACACTCCACGGACAGCAGATCCTGCTTTTTCAAAAAGTTAATAGCATTAATGAAAGGAAAAGAAATTATATTTAAAGAGACTTCGCAAACAAGACACAAAAGCCAAATACAACGAACGTGTGGACCGCTATTGGAGTCAGCCGACTGCTTCAAAAAGAGAGCTGAGGAATTTGGGGAAATGTGGATACTGAAGGACACCAAGAAGTGAGCATTTGTTTGAGTAGCTATGGCAATGGTCTGGGGCTGCAAAAGATGATGTCCAAGTTTTATAAGGATTCACAGCAAAGTACACAGGAGTGAAGGACACAAGGCCTTGAATTAAAGAGAGGAAAGTGTGGACGATGGAATGCGGAAGAGTAAAAGCAAGAGTGGCAAAAATTCAGATATTCTAGATTTACTAGAGCAGGGTTCATTGCACCATTCTCTCATGATCTGATCGTGACTTGAACATCTGTAAAATGAAAACTGACCTTAACACAGATATTCTGCTTTGTACCCATCCAAAGCTTCCAGAACGGAGCACCAGCACTTCCGACCAAAGTAACAGAGGGGGACTACATGGTGTATTTTCTAGCAAGAACTAAACACTGGACATCTTTGTTGGTCTCATCCAGAAATATATCTTTAGGTTTCATGAAAGACGAGAGTGACTGCCCTTGTGGACTCCTCAGCTGGGGTGCCTCAGTGGTCAGGCCATGGAGACCAGAAGTAATGGGCCAAATAAAAACCAGGATGTGGGAATGCCAAGGAAGCCTCAGTTTCCTCATCTGGAAACAGAAGGGTTACACCTATACACTCCCAGAGGGCTTCCTGATATTCTGGACCTCGGGGAGTGCCAAGGGGAGAGGGAAGGACAGTGGGTGACAAGGTGAAAGAGACACCAGAGTGGAGGAGGCCTGAGGTCCCTACGGAGGGGCTTTTGGGCTCGGGGCGCAGGAACATCCTGCACGCCACAGTCGCCTTGCTCACCATTCCGAAGAAGCCGGGTCTGTCCTCAGGCACATGCAGTTCTGGGTACACCGTCTCCAGGAACCACCTGAAGTCCTTACAGCGGAGCTTGGCCCGGAGCTGCCTCCTCTCCGACACGTCCCCATAAGGCTCCTGAGAAGACATGACAGCAAGTCTCTGTAGCCGTCTGCACCGATGCTTGCTCACTAACAACCATCGCTTCCACCCGAGTCTGCCCCGAGCCAGACGCTAAGCCGCCAGTGCCTCCTGGGAGAGGCTGTCCCGTGCGTAATACCATTCCCAGCTGATCTCAGCATGGGGAAGGCGACAGGTGTACAGGGCAGGTGACAACACATGTGCTGACAGAGCCAGCGGGCCAGACCCTGTAGCCAGACTATCACTGGGGACCTGTGCACACAGATATCATCCACAGCTCCAACCAGACAGCCACCAATCTCTGCATGACTTACTATAAATATCTGAAAACCTTATATGCTTAATATATTCAAATATATACATACATACATATGTATAGAAAGATAGATAGACAGATGTATGTTCTTACCACACATGTATGGTGGTTAAGAACAAAATGCCAGGGCTACTGAGATAGCCCAGTGGACTAAGCGCCTGCTTAGGCAAGTGCAGAGACTGCTGTTTGAACCCCACCACCACAGGCCTTGCTGACCCTGCCCCTGAGTGTGCTGAGCCAGCCACCGAGCCTGGCATGGTGGTGCATACCTGCAATCCCAACACTGGGGAGGCTGAAAACAGGAGGATCACTACGAGTCCAAGCTACACAGTGAGACTCTGTACCGAATACATATTTTAAAAAAAAGAGAGAGTAAAATGCTGCAGTAGGAAATGCCTGTGGAGGTTTGGGCTCATGGGCAAAACCAATGGGAATTTTCAATTAAATAAAGCAAGCTTCTACTTGGCACGGCCACTGTCCAGCCTCTAGAACATGCTGAAGGCTGAGAGCAGACTGTCCCTGTCTCATGAGGTTACATGACTGAAAACTGGCAAGTGAGACAAGATGGTAATCATAGTAAACATTTAATACAATTTCAGACTTCTATTTCTCAGTTCTTTCTTTGTTGGGAGTCACCATGCCCCTAGCTTCAACCAAAATTCATTTTAACAGTGAGGCACTGGGCATTTGGCTGAAAGGGGTACTCAGCACCCCTTTAGTGAGTTCTTTTTTTTATAATTTATGTATTTGGTACAGGGTATCACTATACAGCTTGGAATCATAGTGATCCTCCTGTTTTCAGCCTCCCCAGTGTTGGGATTATAGGTGTGTGCCACCATGCCCATCTTGGTGGCCGGCTCAGTGTGTCCAGGGGTGGGGCCAGCACTGTACATGGTGTTGAGGATCGAACCCGGTCCCTGTACTTGCCTAAGCAGGCCCTTAGTCCACTGAGCTACCTTGCCAGCCCCCTTTAGTGAGTTCTTTGGAAGCCTTGGGAACAAGAGCCATGGGATCCAGACTGGATAGCACCGAAGGGCACACATTTTTCCCTGCAGCACTCAGCATCGCAGAGGAAACAGAGGCAAAGACCACAGAGCCCCAGAGACAGAGGGCTGAGTGATGGCCAGGCTGACAGCCCAAGGGCTCTGTGGGGTGGAAGAGGGTGCACCAAAGCAGGCAGGCCCTGGGCCCAGTCCCACTTAGCTGTAAGGCCATGGACGAGTCCTCAGGTCTCCTCACTCCATTTCCTCATCTATCAAATGAGAATCTGACAGTTGTCCTGTACAAGTACTCTAAGGAGCTGGAGGAGATTTCCACCAAGTAATGTAGGGAGAAATCTTACAGCAGTGATGACAAACCTTTTAGAGCTTTCAGTGATACAAACAGCCAGCTTTGGCATGCATGCCAAAGGTTTGCCACCACTGTCTTAGGGCAACATCCTCTGAATAACCAAGTGGCACTCAGCATGTAAACGCAGGACAAGCGGCACCCCAGCCTTGGTGTGCAAAGCTGGCCTCTGACCCACACGCCCTGGCCTGCAGAGGCAGCAGACCACATTACACCTAAACCTGGTGGGGAAGAAGGGGCAGATCCCTTTTCTACTAATGCATGATTTGGGACAGCTTTATGAATAAGAACATGGCCACTATGAATAAGAACTGGTGGTAAGGATGTTATTATAAATAGACAAAATCTTTTCATATAAGGGGCCGGGGAGATGGCTCAGTGGAATAAGCGCTTCTCTGGTAAGCGTGAGGGCCTGAGTTCAATCCCCGGTTCCACCAAAATAAATAAATAAATAAATGGAACGAAATGAAATAAAATAAAATCTTTTCATATTCTTATCATGGGGGTGCGATTTGTTGCCTGTCTCTGGAACTAGAGCTATCATGTCTGCAAAGGCAGTGTCAGCTGCCTTTTTGTGTAGATGGAACCCGGATGGGGGTGGAGGAGGGGACTCACCAGGCGGGCGCGCGGGTTGCGATGGTAGTAGAGCTCCTTGTACTCATCCATCCACACTTCAGCTGCGCGAACACTGTTGGCCAGGGCCTTGCTGCGGGAGTAGGGTGCTTGCTTGGGGAAAACATGGCCAACGTGGGAACATGGGTGTGTCTCCAAAGTCCCACCACACTGCCAGATCTGCACACAGAGCAGAAGGGAGGCCAGGGCTGTGAGCAGAGTATCCACTGTCATTCCCAGGCAGAAGGGCACACCACATGGCGGGCACAGCCAAGTCACCCTGCCTCCATGGGGAGGCGACCACCTCAGCATGCTCATGACACAGAACGCAGGCACGGAGCAAGAAGGCAGCCCCAAAGACAAACCAAGACCCCAAAGCCCACGCACCAGCAGCTCATGCACTGGACTCGCCGAAGGGTGCGGAGACCTTGCTGGCAACCCACTTATTAAGTAGAACAAGGCTTGGTTACCTGATTGCCTAGCCACAGAAGATAGGAAAGCAGCAAGGAAGAAGAGAGGATTGGAAGGGAGAGAGGGAGAGCTTCTAGAAGAGGCAGGGCAGCCTGACACCTAGGGAAGAGGCAGAAAGACCATTAAAAGCACGCCCCAAACTCGTGAACTTCTCATCTTTCCAAGGACACTGCAAGCAAGCACAGCATCTGGTGCTCATAAGAGAGGGTGTGGGTCTGTCGTGGAAGGCCAAGTTCTTCATTAACTAACTGTTGTCGTGAGGACAGCATACCAGATACATCATTGTGAAACATTGTAAGTTTTGATACTAAAAAAATATAAGATTCCATTGACTGGAAAATCCACTGAAATGCTAAAGGGTCTTTCGGAGGGGCTTCCACGGCCCACGTTTGGCAGGGTCAGCAGTGGAGGGAGTTTTGAGAGGCATTCCTGGCTTCCCACGGGCTTTCCAATCTGACTTCTAGACTGTGCCAGTGAATCTGCCTTCCAAGCACATCTCCCCAAGAAGTGTCCTGTGTGTCCACATTTAAAAGGCACCAAGCCAAACAAAGAGGCTACTTCATACACGTTGGTCAGATAAAGGTTCCTGGTATCTGTGTTTCAGCCCAGTCTCTGCGACTGAGGGGCCTTGAAAAGTCACTGTCCTTCTCCTGGCCTCAATTCCTCCCTTTGGAGAAAAAAAATGAGGTGACTGGCAAGACCCTGTCAAAGGTACACTTTTAAAAAGCAGAAACAACTAAGTAAACAAGATATACAAGAAGGGAAGGAAAAAGGAAAGGAGGCAGAGAACAGGTTAAGAATAAAACCAAAAAGACTGGAACACTTACCCTAAAGGAGAACTCGAGGTTTTCTCCTCCCCAAACTTCCATTCCTGTATCATAAGATCCCAGATACTCAAAATATTTCTTACTCACAGCAAACAGCCCACCAGCCATCGTGGGCGACCTAAGAGGAGAGGTATCCATGTTTCAACAGGGGCAGCGGGAAAGAGCACAGCTGGGTGAGCCACACTCCCACCCCAGCCCTTTCCACTGGTCCACCTCTAGCACATCCTGCATTCACACTCTGTGCCCCACGCCAGGCTGGGCCCAGAGGCATGGACGTTTCCCACACTCCTGCCTTGAGGAAGCTCACAGGGAGTACAGCACACAAGTCCTGTGCGAGACACACACGCTAGCGAAGGCCAGCCAGGGCCCAGAGGGGCCAGGGGCAGGGAGGGTGGCACTGAGTTTCCTGGAGAAGGCAGGGTCTGCATGCAGGACAAAGGGAGCTGCCAAAAAAGAAATGGAAGGCTTGCCAATTGGAACAAAGGCCAGGGGTGGGCCAGGGGCTGCAGCACACACTGTTAAACCCCACTATTAGGAGGTGAGGCAGGAAGACTGAGAGTTTGAGACTAGCCTGAACAACTCAGTGAGATCTTGTCTCAAAATAAAATTTAGAAGGAGGCTGGGAATGTATTTCAGTGGTAGAGCACTTGCCTAGTAGGGGCGAGACCCTTGGTACAATCTTAGTACCACAAGAAGAAAAGACCCCAACCTTGTGCTTTTATATATTTTATTTCTGAATGCAGCACTAGGGATTACACCCAAGGCTCAGGCACACTAGGTCCATACTGAGCTACACCCACCAGCTTGTGTTTTTAACACCCTAGAGATCAAAGACTGGGAACCACCAGGTTGTGCAAGGCCCTGGCTTCAATCCCCGGCACCATCAAGGAAAAAGAGAGGTAAATTTTAAATGATGCATATTTACTCTTTTGTACAAGTTAAATAAATTAATTGAAGTATACCAAGACAAAATGTATTTGCATAACGAAGATAGGAATCCAGTAGGAGTCAGGAAAGGAAGCCAATGGCTAACACCTCTTCCACAGGGAACATTCCCAGATATGGTAACCAGCTGAGGCCAGACACACTCCAGGGTCCCCACAAGGTGAAGCCTGACCTGATGACATCGATGGGGGACTTCATCCGCAACCTGTCCCGCTCAGGGACCACATGCCACGTGAATACCAGCCGCCAGTCAAAGCCGCCGATCTGGGGCTCCCCGGAGTTGCCCAAGTATTCGAAGGTATTCCAGTCGATGACATCAATCACCGGGCACACCACGGCCGACTCCTCCTCATGAATCCTGCACACACCCCAGATATGCCTGCTTATCTCTGGGGTGGGTGGCAGGACAAGTAGGAAGTGGAGAAGGGACACTCCTCATCCTCCCCAAAGAAAGAGGGAAGACCGGTGGGAGGAGCCCACTTCCCTTACAGGGTCTCCAGCTGTGTGCTGGAGGGGTAGGGAGTGACACGTGACCATCACAGTGGACACTAGGATGGGAGCTTTAATGGGAGAAGTCTCACAGCTTCAATAGTCTATATCTATCTCTGAGCATTCTGTCTATACTTGAAACTCTGAAAGTCAAGATGTGGAAAAATCAAGGGTGACTTTTAAAACAAAAAGAAGATTTTTAATTTCTCAGAAGCATAAGAGGATTCATCACAAAGAAACATCACAAAGTCAGGAGGAAAGAATCAGTTGCCTAAGAACAGAGGTGACCCAGACCAAAGGGTGAGGTAGAGCCTACTCCTGCTCCTTACTTGCTGGGTGACATTCGTTAATTCAGCTGACCTCTCAGAAGCTGGTGTCCCACTGGCGACACCAAAATGATAATTCCTACTCCCAGGGTTAACACGAAGATTCCTGGGCAGTGCTTGTACCGTGGATGGAGCAACCCTGGAGCTCCTGCTGCTCTTTCCATTTCGGTACTGTGACACAGCACACGTAGCAACACTGGCAGCCACCTCCGCATGCCCCAAGACTGTGTTCTTTGCATTGATACCACCCCAAGGAAGACGAATCGAGAGACTGGACCTTAGGGGAAGACTAGATTTCTCTGGATTGTTTGGGGTAAGGGGTGTTACCCCAAATTTGAAACCTGAATATTCCGATGACCATGCCACACAAAACAATGAAACAAGAATTCAACTAGCCTTGAGCTGAAGGGCCTAGAATAACACTGACAAGTCAGAGGGGCATTATAAATACCACACTAGTGTAGAAACCATGATGATTTCACAGAAAACTGCACCTTTCAGCAGAAGTTCGACAAGGCAGAGAATCAAATCTATGACGTCACCAAATTAAGAAAGCTGCAGACTGGGTATCCACCAACACCGACTTCTCTAAGTACATTGAGGACACTGTTAAAGGGGCTGAGTGGGTAGGCCACAGACCTCTGGGGCAGTCCAAGATACTGCCTGGCCCCTGGCAAAGACCAAGTCCCCAGGACCTCATAACTCACCAGCAAGCTGGTTGGAAGTATAGAAGGCCTAATTTTTACAAAACGGGAGGCCTGTCCCAGCCCCGGTGTTCAGGACTCTGAACCACGAGTAGAGAACGTGTGTCCCACAGGGATGCTCCTGGTGTCAAGGTGGAACCTTCCTTGATTGTTCTGACACTGGGCTGAAGCACACTTGGCATTCCTAGCACTTGCTGCTTGATATGACAACTAAGAACACCTTCTCAGATATCCAACAGCTCCGTGAGGAAAGAGTTCCTTGCCCCTGGCTGAGACTGCTTGAAGCACTTTCTACAACCTGACGTGCCTCAACACTGGTAGACACGAGAGTCCCCAGAGAGCTCTGGAAACATCTAGAAGCCTAGGTCCTACTCCTACACAACAGATTCCAACAATCTGCTGCAAGAACAAGAGTTAGCACATGGAGGCATTGACAGTGGATAGCCAGGGTGGAAAAGCCCTCACACACAGGTATGGAGCAAGGTCTCGGTCACTGAGAGGGGACTGGTCTTGCTGCAGTGGGATTCTAGGCAGCATACATATCAGTTCAAGAGGAAAGCAGTTCTCTCCAGACCTCCCTCAGAGCCTTCAGACTAGCCTGGAGATGGCCCTCTATACATCACTGGGGAGAGGGGTGCAAGGCGATTCTCTGCCCCTGGCTCCAGACATCCTTACATTCCAAATGACCTCAGGCTCCATCACAGGCCTGATGGGCCCTGAGTTTTCACTGCTGCTGAGGCTCCTTAGAGCCAAGCAGGAGAAAGAGGCAGCCACAAGAGACAAGGAAGTAGGTCCTCTTGGCTTACAGCAGAGCAGGGGCCAGCTTGGTCTCACCCAGACAGGAAGGGACAGGTCCCTGGCTCTTCCAGATGTGTGAGCAGCCAAGCATCACCGGCCAAGGGGAGCAGTTTCTCAGCGGCAGGATTTTCCTGACCCTCAGACCTCATGCCAGCCCCACAGAAGAGGAGCTAAACGCAGACCTCCTCAGACCCTTCTCTCCCTTCAAGGGGAGCTCTTGGTCTGCCAAGCTCCCGCCGTCGGTGGAAGTCAGAGGGAGGCAGCAAACAGAAAAGAACAAATGCTGGTTAAACAGCAAGAGCAACAGCCTGGGCAGCAGCCAGTGACATGGCCTCAAAGGCAGGGCCACTGAAATATAAACTCTTAAGATTGGATGGCAATATGACCTCATGTTTTTTCCTTCTGATTTAAAAAAGTGAACATAAAAACATTTTTGTAGGATGGGGGCTATGGCTCAGTGGGGGACGCTTGCCTTAGCATGTGCAAGGCTCTGGATGTCAGGTCGAGAACCACACACGAAAATCCAGAAAAGCATGGTGGGCCCCGTGGCCCATGGTGCCGACTGTGGTGATGGGTAAGTGAGCCTGCTTAGAAGAAATGCATGCAGATACGCATCCTTTAAAGGTGTGAAGTCGGCCTGGCAAGATAGCTCAGCGGTCTAAAGTGCCTGCTTATGCAAGCTTGGGCAACTATGCAGGGACCACATGTTGTCTAGCCCTGCCCCCAGGGTGGGCTGAGCTGGCCACAAAAAGAAAAAAAGTGTGATGACAAGGAGTGGGGGTGCACACCTGTATCCCCAGCATGTAGGACAGAAACAGGAAGAACACTGCAGGGTCAAGGTCAGACCAGGCTACACAATCAGGTCAAGGTCAGCTTCAACTACAGTGTGAAACCCTGTCTCAAAAAAACAGTGTGACAATAGCTTTGAAAATTGTTTGGTAGGGCCAGGGAGATAGCTTAGCAGAATAAGCACCTGCCTGGCAAGTGCAGGGTCCTGAGTTCAATCCTGGTACTGCAAAATAAATAAGTAAACAAACAAACAAATAAATAAATAAATAAGTTAGGGCCAGTCAAATAGCTCAGCGGATTAAAGCACCTGCAAGTAAGTGCAGGGGCTGGGGATTTGATCCCCGGGCCTGCCGTGTTGGCCCCACCCCTGGGGCATGCTGAGATGGCAACTGAGAATGGGTGTGCCTATAATCCCAGTTCTTGGGAGGCTGTAAACAGGTGTATCACTACAAGCCTGATCTAGTAGTGAGACCCTGAACACCCTGTTAACCCTTCCCTAAAATACAGAAAAAGAAAAAAGAAAATTGATGGATGGTGCTACTAGTCTTCTGCAAGGACCTGGCCAAGTGACATTAAAGCACACAGCACTTCTGTGATGACCTGTGATGCTGAACTTCTTTCACATACTTATTGACCATGTACAGTCCAGAAAGAATGGCTTCCATGGAGAAACCAAATAAGGAAAGGGAGGGGTGAAGGCAGGAAAAAGAAAAGATGACAAAAGAGGGAAGAAACAGAAACTAAGCTTTTGTAAATAGGGAGTGTGAAGGGAGGTTGAAGGGAGGTAGGAAAGTGGGGGGACAGATCTATCATGTGCAGGTACAAATCCCCTGTGATAAATGCAGTCCTTATGCATACCCAGAAAGTACCAATAAACTTAATTAATTAAAAAATAAAAATAAAATAAATTAAAAGCCTGACCCTGCACACACACATACAAAAAGAAATTAAATAATAACAAATGCTGGCAAGGCTACAAGGAGAAAAAAACCCTTCTACAATGATAGTGGAAATGTAAACTAATACAACCACTATGGAGATCAGTATAAAAATTTCTCAGAAAACTAGAACTATAAATTCTATGTGCGCCAGGTATTCCCCTTCTAGAGTTAATGTCTTCATATTGCGGTGACATCTGCATACCCGTGTTTACAAAAGCTCAACTTATAAGAGATAAATTTTGCAAACAGCCTACATGCCCATTAACAGAGGAATGAATAGAGAAAATGTGGTATTTATACACAATGGAGTCATACTCCACCCCAAGAAAGGATAAACTTAAAGCATGTGTTAGTGAATGGATGCACCTCAAGATCACAGTGTGAAGTGAGATGAACCAGACACACAAGCTTAAATATCCCATCTGGTTTCTCTTATACCAGAAACACCAACAATAAACAAAAAGCAAAATACCACTAGGCAGATGCAGGGGTCGGAAGTTTGATCCCCAGCCTGTTGTGCCAGCCCTGCCCCCAGGGTGTGCTGAGTCAATGAATGACACTGAGTGTGGTGGCACGTGCCTGTAATCTCAGGGCTTGGGAGGCTGAAAATAGGAGGATCACTACAAGTCGAACCTGTGTAGTGAGACCCTATAGACCCTCCACTAAAAAAATAAAATAAAATAAATAAAAAGCAAAATAAAAGATAATAGGAAGAAGAGTGACATTTTCTAGTGCGAAGGGGAACAAGAGATGGAGGAAGAGCTGAGGGAGGGAAAGGAAATGAGATGAGAAAAAAGAAAATTGAAGAAAGAAGTGGAAACAGACCTTTCTCAGATTGGAAGGGCAACAGGAGTTGGAAGGAACAGGGGATTAAAAAAAAAAGAACCAAGATATGTTATGCACCTGTACAAACTTCCCCTGATAAATGTAATCATTAGGTACTGCAAACATGTACTAATACTTAAAAAAAAGCAGACAGCATTAGAGGCCTCTTACGCCTGCTGTACTGTAAGCACTCCCCACCTATGACTTCGCAGGGGACTTGCCCAAGCGCATCTGACTCAGGCACTCACTGCTGCCACTCCAGTCTGTACCTCAGGTAGTTAGTTACCCTCCTGCCCTTCCCTCATGGGCAGCTCACGCACCTCTGCAGCAGTGGCTCCAGCCACCCCTCGTGGCACTCACAGTGACAGTCCAAGAAGGTGAGCACATCGCCTCTGGCTACGGAAGCCCCTAGCAGCCGGGCTCGCACCAGGCCTTCCCTCTTGCTGGCGCGGATCAGGCGCACCTTGGGCAGGCCTGACAGCTCATTGGCCAAGCGCTCCTTCAAGTGCTCTGGGGAACAAGCAGAGCGGCAAGGTCACTGTGACAGTTCCATGCAGAGCACCTCCTCCCAGCTGGGTCTTCCAGGGCCCCCCTGTCCCAGAAGATGAAAGCGACATGCACCTCCTGTTTGCCTCCTGGCAGGCCTCAACTCACCCACAACTACTGGAAATGCTTAGATGCCTGGAGCGGGTAGGCTAGAGGAATTCTAGAACCATTTATGCCCTGACAAAACACATGCATTTTGAATTGTATGCCCTAAACAAGTGAATGGTATGATACCTGAACATACTGTAATGAAGTTGGCACCAAGAAATACTTTAGAGCTTGAAAACACTTAAAAACTAAAAACACAGGTATCATCTAACTACAATGCTGTGGTATGAATATGGCCTAGGTCCCCAGGGGTGCACTGTGATTAAAGGCTTGGTTCCCAGGGAGCTCTGTTGGGAAATGGTGGAAGCTTGGGGAGGTGAGGCCTACTGGGAGGTCTTAGGTGCCGAAGAGATGCTATCAGTACAGGGCTGCTGGGACCCAGCCTTTCCCCATCTCTTTTCCTGCTTGGAGACGTACTCACTCACTCCACACATCCCACCCCACCCTACCGCTGCCATCCACTATGACATACTCAAGCTAAGAACTGAACCGATGCCTGCGCCACACCCTCAAACTTCCAAAACTGTGAGCTAAAGAAACCTCTTCACATTAGGTAGCCTGTATTAGGTATTGCACTATACTAATGAAACTGTAAAACGGTAATTATGTTAGTAGAAGTTTTCCTGGGAGCACTATAGTTTATATAGTAGAAGTGGTAACTAACAATAAAGTTGTGTTAAATTCTGAATTTAAAATTTAGTTAATTTATACACAATTCATCTGATCTCCTTCACATTCCTGTGAGGTAAGTACCAGTATTATCCTCATGCCATAGATGGACACTACGTGACTTGCACAGGGCCACAGAGCAAGCAAGCTGAGGAGACAAAATCTAAACCCAAAGAATGGCTCCAGACCCCACAAGCTTCACACTGGCCTCCCAGGGCTTTCTCGTCCTCAATAAAAGAAAACAAATCAAAAGCTGCCAGGAGGGTGTGCTCCCGCCAGTCTGCAGAAAAGGCAGTGAGTTAAGCGCGTGTGTCCTCAGAGAGTACTGGCCTCCAGGCCTCCCAGTGTCACAGGTGGGACTCTGGGACTGGAGAGCTATCCAGTCACACTTCAGTAGGTCAGGGGAGGCAGGGGAACCTATTCAGGCAAAAGAAGAAAAAGAACAGAGCTTCAAGGCATCGGCTCCAAGTCCTCAACCCTCTAAGTAGTATAAAATGGCTTTGGTTGCTTCCTAGTGTGTGAAATGCTTCTCTAAATACACCTGACACTTAAAATTTCTCTGGATTTCTTTTTAAATCCTAGATATAACAGCAACAAGCGAGTGCCAAGAATAAGGGCAGTGATTTTGCAAGCAAAGCTAGTTAACTGCAGTACCAGCGCATACTTGTGAACCTATAGGCGGCCTCCCTGCAATCAGGCTGGGTCTCTGAGAACATTAATTTCATGTCTGCAGAAGCCGTCTTCCTGCACCTGGAGGATGTGCCCTTCATCCAGTTCATCCTGATGCTGCAGAAAGCAGCGAGGTGGCAGGCAGCCCTGCTGGACTCAGTCCAGGTCCTTGGGCCCCTCCCCTGCTCCACAGCACCACCAGGATGAAGGCAAGGATCAGCCCACCCAGCCCCATGCGGGCAGGAATGGAGCTGTGCAGAGGCAGCCCACACTGTCCCCTGCTCCTACCTGCTAGGGTTCCTGAGCCCATAAAGTAAGCCACCTGATACTTGTTTTTACATTAATACCTTGGTGAAATGGTGCTTTTTTTCATTTTATAGTTCTTATAATACTTCACTGAAATAGAAGTTTCCATTTGACAACAGCTACCTCTGTGCTAGGCACTAACCAACACATTACCCACTTTCCCTCATTTAATCCTCATATCAATCCAACAAGGTAATAACTATTCTTATTCTGACTTCATAGGGGTCTTTGTCCAGGTAGAAAGAGATTAATGTCACTGCTTGAAGTTGTATTATCACTAGGTGTGGTGGGAGGGATTTAGGTCCATGCAGTGTGACCTACAGCTGGCGTTTACAAATAGATTTAATCATCTCTGGTGGTGGGGAGGAAAAGGAAATGTAGAAAAGTACCTACTATGTGCTGGCTGCTACACAAGCACCTACCATGTGCTGGCTGTCACATGAAGTTCAGTCCTCACTCACTCCTCACCGCAATACTCTGACATAGGTGTAGTTAAACCCAGTCACAGGTGAGAAACTGAGGCTCAGAGAACACAAGCATCACCCACACTGCCACAGCTGGATGGTGAAACTCCCCAAGACCCAAGTGTCTTGACCCCATGGCTCAGAGCCTACGAGGTTTCACTCAGCATCAAACTCCAGCCTAAATGCCATGAGCACTGCTATATATTCTCTAATCCCCATTCCATTATTCATCCTTAGCTTAGCAAACAGCCACTAGGATAAAGGCTGCATTTCCCAGCCTCCCTTACAGCTAGGTGTGGCCAGGCAGTCCTGTTCTGCCCCATGAGATACAGGGAGGATTTCCAGGTACTGTCCTTGAAGAGAAAGGTTACCCCTGCTCTCTATCCCCTCTGGCTGGCTGAGACGGGGTCAGGGTGGGAGCCAGTCTGGCCAGGCCAACCAAGACAGCACAAACTCCCAGAGCAGACGGCAGTGAGGGCAGGTACCAAACCCCAAACACCATCCTTGACTATCACACCAGACTTGTAACGCGACAGTGCTGTCTCTACCTTGTGTGAATCACTGTAATTTTGAGTGTCTGCAAGAACAGCCCAACACCCATGCCAGTTAGAACACACATGCGCCAGCTCTGAAGTCAGATGGACCAAGCAGAGGCCCTGCTCAGGAGGCACAACTGCTGGTCTCTTGGGTACTCTGGCTTGAAAAAGGCTCTAACAAGGAAGCCCACAGCTTGACCTGTACCACAGCCTTGGCATTTCTCCACAATTAAGCTCAGCTGCCTCTGCTCCAACTAGCCACTAGTCACTCTAGTTCCCAACAAGCCAGGTTTCTTGCTGAGCAGAGCTCCGGCCCATCCTCATTTCTACCCTTGCCTCATACATCCCCTCCCTTTGGATGCTGTTTGGACAGCAGGCTGAGAAAATTCTTCAGACTAACTGGAACCTTCCCATCTTCCTTAACCCTGGGAGGGCTGCCCATACTGAGACCTCAAGGCCACCAAGGCCCTGTCCTCCCTCACCTCCCCACCAGTATCACCCCCTACTCTCATTTCAGCTTCTGCATGGGCCTTCCCTTCACCTGAGCCACTCTCCCAGAAGTCACCATTAGGTACACAGGACACAGCAAACCCATCTTTAATAGGCCTCCTCTCCCCTCCTTCATCGCTCTCTCCCCACCTCCCTGCCACTGCCATGGAAGGCCTGGCCCTGCCCAGAGTCCCATGGGGACTTACCTTTGTCGCTATAGTCATCTACCAAGATAACTTCCTCCACCAGGATGTCTGGCGATGTCTCGAGAACACTGTAAACCGTCCGAAGGAGTGTTGACCAGGCTTCATTATAAAATGCTATGATAACAGATGTTGTGGGCAAATTTTCATAATCGTACTTCTTCTCTTTGCACCTACAAATACAACAGAACTTCAGAAATTAAGAACCTAGCCAAGGGGCTGGGGAGATAGCTCAGTAGAATAAGCGCTTCCCTGGCAAGTGCAAGGGCCTGAGTT
>NDGM011134888.1:0-31859 GCA_002564305.1 Octomys mimax | reverse complement strand
CCAGGCTGTCCAGGCTGTCCAGGCTGCCCAGGCTGTCCAGGCTGTCCAGGCTGTCCAGGCAGTCCAGGCACTGGCGTCAGTGAGCAGTCGTGACCAGGCTTTGCACAGCTAGGTTGTTTGTGTTTTCATTTTATGCCGCTTGGCTTGAGCACTGCTGAAGCAAGTCTTACATTTCTTTTCATGCAGACCGAATGCATAATGACGTACACAGTCCTGAAAGATTCATAGAATGATTAGGGCCAACCATACAAACTCTGTTCCCTTGCAAAATGGCCCATTTCCTCCTGCTGTTTGTTGTTCAGAGTTCAATAACCTGCATCCAACTCCAGCATGTTAGATGACGTTTTCTATTTCTAGGACTAGAAGTCCATATGCCATCCTTGACCATAAATCTCTTCTGGATTTGCCTTCTTCATGTGTTTTTTCTCTTGTGTTTCCCCTCTGTGCCATTGCTCAGATATATCCATGTGCACACTGGGAAGGAAGTGTCATCTCAGGAGGGTGGTGAGAACGCACGAGCCGAGCCTGTCAGGTGCCGGGTCTTGAGCACAGGAGCAGCAACTTGAGCATCTGTGTAGAGGGAGGCTTTTTGTTCTCTCCAGCAGGTCAGCAGTGGCTGCCTGAAACGGCCTGCTGCCTTGAGGGTTTGCTGGGGCCTTTGTGCACTCCCTGTCCTGCAGGGAGGCTCAGAGGACTGGGGAGGTGCGGAGAAGGTGGACTCACGACACTGCTCTCTGCTAGAGTGGCTTCTCGTTCTCCTTTCCTCTATCCTTTCTCTCTGCATTTCCCTCTTCTTTTCCTTCTCTCTTCCTTATTCTTTTGGCAAATATTTACTAAATATTTATTGAAGTTTTAGCATTTATTAAATATTTACTAAATTTTTTATGTGAGGTTTTCTGCCAGAATACTCTGTGTCTCTGATTCCTGGCACTACGATGGTGCATTCTAGGTAGGAGATAAACAAAATTAAGACAACTACAATAAGATTATCCTTCATAACGAGTTCTTCTATAGCAATGTACATTTCACAAAGCGTCAGTTTGAGCGGAAAGGCATGGATGGAAGCTGGCAAGGCACAACGACAGAAGAACACCCTCGCTATCAAGAGTAGCACGTACGCCAAGAAGGTGGCAACAGCAAGCATCATGTTTTGATTTTTAAGGCACTTTGTTGCTGCTATGAAGCATGAAGGAACCTGAGGAAGGAGGCAAGCAAGGCACAGGCAGCTGGTGGAGCATTTTAAGCCATGTGGAAAAATTCCGATTTTGTTCTAAGATAATGAAATGTCTTGAAGACTTTGAATTCTGAGATGTTCACACTTTTAGCCATTATCGGAAAAAGTATGGCGACTGCAATGGTAGCCAACACAGACGTCACTTGACGAGAGCCCTATAAACCCGTCTTAAGTCACAACCCTGCTCCACCACGAGCCACGGCCCGAGGACAACGCGTTGTCTGCCCAGATTGTTGACCTGTGAGGTTGTGTCGGCACGGCCTAGCGTTGTCACAGTGGCACAGTGCACTTTGCCCTAGGATGCGACCAACATTCAAAGCTCCAGGGTAATTTCTATTTGTAAACCGTGGTAAGATTTAAAAATTTCTTAAGGCGAACTGCTGTAAGTTAAAGAAGACTGAGTTATGAAATTGCAGTGCAGGAGATAAAGCCTAGATGGCACCAGCTGCTTGGGCTGGACAGAGCTCAGGGCAGGAGCCTCCGGAACGAAGTGAAATGCAAAGGCAAGGGCAGATCTACGTGTTTACTGGAGGGATGGCTAAGTAGTTCAGCGGATTAAAGCGCCTGCACGCAGGCGCAGGGGCCGGGGGTTGGATTCCCCGGCCTGCCTTGACAGCCCCACCGTCCAGGGCTCACTGAGACAGTAATGGAGACTGGCCGTGGTGGCATGCACCAGGAATCCCAGCTCTTGGGAGGCTGTAAAGAGGAGAGTCACTAGGAGTCCGACCTAGCAGCGATAACCTGAACACCCTGTAGATGCTTCCCTAAAATTCAAAAAAGTAAAAAATGTAAATCAGTTTAATGGTGTGGATGTGGGCCTTGAGATTGCTTGGGATAACCCTTGCGTTAAGATTTAAGATAGCTCTTGGCTTTCATCTCAGCTCTTCTCTGCCAAATATGAAACTGCCGTTTGTACAGAAAATACTTTTAAAGGTTTCAGAATACTAGATCTCTACTTTTATGTCTTCTGTAAAATTATTTTATTTCTGCAAATCACAGAACAGTACAAAGCTTGGCTGGTCACTGCTGACCAGGATGTAGTTCTAAATCCAGTGACATTCCCAGATGAAGTTCCAGAAACTCACTGAATGGAGATGAGTAACTGATTTAATCGTAGTGTGTGTATTGTGCTAGATGTTAAGCACATTAATTTTTTAAGTTTTATGAATCTTTCAATTGTCAGATGAAGCTACCTAATCCTAGAGAACTTAGTGAAGATTACCATCTTAGTTTTATGACATTTCATAAATTTATTATTCTTAATAAAGCAAATTAAAATTCTGGCCAGCCTTTTGCATGACCTGAAGATGACTAATATGGCACTACGGCTCACAACCAAACTTGACAGGAAATCTCAATTTGTTCAGGTTAATCAAGCAAGTTGATAGGTATATAGAGAGTATTCTATAAATAAATAAAAATAGTTTTCAAGTATTTTATTTTACTTTAAACATTTTAACATTTATATTGTTTATCTATTATTTAAACATATATTACATATATTTAAATATAATATATAGTTATAAATGATATCAAGTTAATTGTTGAAGATAGCATTTACCTTTACAGTTCATTAAACTTTTACATTTGATTTTTCTTTCTTTGTGGGAATATAATTGTAGGGCAACCAGAATTTTCAAAAGTTTATTTTTCCATTTGTTCAAGTTCCTGACATTTCGCTATACTGCCACGATCATCCGGAACCTCCTGCTCCTTGGGCAGAGTGAGTGTTTTTGTCCCAGTGGGGAAAGGCCTAGAGACATTTGCAGAAGAATACTAAAAATCTGGCTTCGTGCTGAGAAGTGGATCTTTGTGAGTACGGAATGTAATATGATAACGCTGCAGGTGCTGCTCTTCATACATTTCAGTGGAAAAATTTGAGAATTAGTGCACTGATCTTAACATTAAAAATGTCTCTCCTGCTACTTGATCAATACATTTTCCAGCAGATTATCCCGTCTTGCTGGAAGGCCTGCTGTCTTTCGCGGACTGATTGATGGAACGACCGCAGTCTAGGGCGCTCCTGAGGAGGGCTGCTTATAAGACGACCCTTCACACCCGCGGCCAGCGCACCTGTGCTCTCAGACAAGAGCCGCTATTTTTTGTGAATTGGGTCCTCAATGCAAAAATCGAACGGTACGGAAAAGTGTTTACTTAATCTCCTGAAGTCTGTATGGCGCACTATAGACATGTTTCCTGAAGCCATTTCTGTGTTCAGAAGCTTAGAACCCTTTCTTTGTGCAGTAGTTGCGTGGTGTATTGAACTCATGCTGTCTGCGCCACAACAAAAGAGAGCACAGAGCTATTAATCTCAGTCCCTTTAACAACCGCTCACTGAGCGGGTTGCCTCTCCTGGGGTTGCTGCCTCCCCTGGGGCTGTTGCTAAAATAAACAGGATTGAATTTCTCCGCTTGGGATATTCATTAGGGAATCAGACATGCGCACCCATGGCTAAGCGGTTAAGCTGTTTAAATGTTTTAGCAGAAAAAATGAAGTGCCATGGGGCTGTTCTCAATCAAGACCGTCTGCAGGAAAAGCACCAAGAGAAGCGGTATACACGTATATAAGAGAATATCGTAGGAGAGCTTATTATAAGGAACAAATGCCTGTGGTGGCCAAGAAAGCCGCATGTTGTTCCACCGGCACACCACAGATACAGGAAAGCCATGGGTGTCGCCCACTACAGAACCGAAGGCCTTAGGTGGGGCTGCTCGCGGAAGTCCAGGAGCGCGACAGAATCAGAGCTCCTCCTCTCATGGCTGAGGGCCAGAGAATATGGATGCTGGAGCTCAAGGAAAAGCAATTAGTTTTCCTTTGCTCCACAATTTCTTTCTTTCTTTCTTTCTTTCTTTCTTTCTTTCTTTCTTTTTTTTTTGCGGAACCAGGGATTGAACTCAGGCTCTTGCGCTTGCCAGGGAAGCGCTTATTCCACTGAGCCATCTCCCCGGCCTCTCCACAATTTCTTTGATCAAGCCCCTCACTGGATTTTAGAAGGCCTAACCACAGTGGTGATGACCGCAGGTCTTACTTGTTCACTCGGCTAGCGCCATTGCAAATTGCTTCCAAATACCCTCACAGGCACACCAAAAATAAAACCAACAGTAACCAAAATAATAGTAGTGTTAGTAATAATAATAATAATAAATAATAATAATAACAAATTTTATCAGTGAACTTATCTCAATCACATTGAGATATGAAATGATGGGGTCAAGGAAAAAACAGTTACTTCTTCAGGGAAGAACTATGCCAGTGTAAGTGTGAAGGACCAGGCAACTAAAGAGTAGAGAGGTTGGTTTCTAGGCCACACTGCTCTCATAAGGCAAAGGAATAGAGAACCCGAAAGCACCGATTTTGCGAGAACAGTAGCTTCTACTAGAATTCTAGTGGGAAATGAAATACAAGACTAAAAGGAAGAACAAAGTTACAGTTGGAAGGATTTTATATAGAATTTTACCACTTTTCTGGGGAAGCTTTTGCTACAAGGAACAGGCAAAATTTGTTTTACTTTTTTCCTAGGGGTTCTGAAACCATGTTGTGGTGGTAAACCTATGGCATGCCAGCCACTCGCTGTTTGAAAGCTCTGAAAGGATGACCTTCTAGACCATCCTTAGGCAGGAGGCCTCCACAGCCAGGGCTTTTATGTTCACTTATTAATGTCTTCCTGTTTGGTGTCAAGACCCAAGAAGTGATTCACATATGAGATTTCTTTACCTGCAACATAATCTAATTTCATTGTCATACTTTGTAGAGATCCTATTTCACTAACAAAGACTTTGATGCCCGTGACATATAGGCATAATGTAAAACATATTTCAAATAATTAAACATAATTGCTCAGATACTTCTAAACACTTCTTGGTCTATGTTCTGTATTTCTTTCTCCATGACTAACATTTTATCTATTTGTGGTTTATGGGATAAAATCTTTACATGAATGAATGATTTCAAGGGCAAATGATTAAATTTTTAGAGCTTTGAATAATTTCATACAAGGTTATTGTCTGAAAACAGCCTACTCACACTAGTTATTTTCAGAAGCCACAATAAGGTAGTACATATCCTAGTTTAATCCCACAGCTTGGTAACTTAGTGTCACCAAAGCAGTGTCTGAATGGCCCGGATCTGGTAAAGGCACCAGCACACGCTCTTCCTTCCATTGGTCGCGGCAGCAGGTGCTCAATTTTCATGATTGTATCTCACTCTGAATGTGATATGAACTCTCTCTATTTCAGAGAAGGGCCTGTAAGTTTCCATCAGTTTCTTCTTCCTTTCTTAGGAGTCTTGATGCAAGACGTGCTGCTCCTCATGGGTTAGTGCTGCACAAGCCTGCAGTCTGCTCTTGTTCTCTGAAATAGACTCCTGAAAATATGCAGACACACTCTCTATGATTCATTCGTTTCTGGGTACACAGCCAGATTGCAAGCTCCCGGATCGAGGACTACTCCTGCAGGGCTTTGGCATGTCATTTATGGAGCAAAGGATCAGTAAGAGAAGAGGCAAAATGACTCCTCTTGTTCTTCAGGGTTCCAGTTGTACTTTTCTCAAGAGAAAGTTCCATGGAACTGCTTATTGCTGTTGTTGATGGCACTGTTGACTGTGTCAGAAAGTCTTGCTCAGTCACCACGACCTGGCTTCTCAGTCGATTATGATTTTCACTTGTCCAAAAGAAGCAGGTAGGAAATCGCCCTCACGTGTTCTGTGGACACATGTGTTTAAAGATGTGAGCAAGTCATGTGACCCTCCCCGCTTAATAGAAAACACACCGTTTTCATCATCTAAATTAGCTCCACATCCAGATTTCTCCAAGGCAGTTGTGGTTTTGTGTGATGTGGGTGTTGTCTGGCAATATTTACAGTAACATTTAAAGCGAGAAAGCAACACACCCACGTCATCCGGTGGGCAGAAAGTAATTTCTCATCTCAATCACTACATGCTTTCTGTTTGAAAAACGAAGCGCAGCATATGTGTACATTTATGATGTTACCTTTGCAGTGATGTGAGCAACATCTTGTGGACTTTAAAAAATAATACTGAAACATTAAATATAAAGGCTTTTTAGTCCTTGAAATCTGCCTTTTTCTTCTGTTGGTGGAGGAATTGGCAGAATACATTAAATGACTTGTTTTGTTTTCTAAGGGAGCAGGCTGGTTTTTTTTGGGTTTTCTGACTCACAGACAGTTCTTTTGGTCCAAATATTAATGTTTTCTTGAGGACAAAAATAGTCCTATCCCAGCCAGGAAAACGTCACTGAGAAATGGAAGTGGTGAGTGCATGGAAAATGTGAACAACTTGTTATGAAGGCTTCTGCGCAATGACAGTGGTTTCAATAGAAAGCATTATTTCCATACAAATCTGAGTTTTCAGAAAGACAAAGTAAGAAGAATGTGGCAGATTGCATGTAGCTCATTGCATTCAAGATGCTAACTTTAGGAAGTCCTGTTTAGGAGGCAGAAAGACAGGGAGTGCTGCTGTGTTACACAGGGAGTTGGAAAAAGATCAAAGTAAGAAGTGGGTCATAATAATTTGGTGCAAGGTAACAGAAGCATAGCTTCAGTTAAGTAGACGTTATTAAAGTTCAGTGAGACATTTCGAAGGCTGACGTGAAGACGGTACAGGCAATATCACAGCGATAAGGCGCAGGAGCTTTCAAAATGCTGACATAATGCATTCCATTTGTAATTCATGATTTGTGTTTAGGTTTTTCATTAGTCTCTTAGAATAAATTTATCTAACATATAATTAGATAATTTCAAATTACTCTCTTTTG
Source organism: Octomys mimax (assembly GCA_002564305.1). Classification (NCBI taxonomy): domain Eukaryota; kingdom Metazoa; phylum Chordata; class Mammalia; order Rodentia; family Octodontidae; genus Octomys; species Octomys mimax. The sequence continues at coordinate 24,855 of NDGM011134888.1, read as the reverse complement.
TGTTTCCAAGCCACTTGATGGATGTGACATGGCTCCAGGTGGATGGCAGCGGCCATCTGGTCCCTGGACCATTGCCCGGGCCTAGACTATGCTGATACTCAGCAGCACATCACGTTTTCTTCCACATGGAGAGAGCTTATGTCAGAAGTGACCTGTAAAGGGAAACCTGCCCAGACACAAGCACTGACACCCATTGCAGAATCGGCGTTCAGGCTCTCACTGGCAGGAGGACTTTTAGTCCTCTGTTTCTTGATGTGTTCCAGACATGACCAGAATATATTATCTTATATGTTTCCACAACACACTTATAAAACAGGTTCCAGTATTTCCTGAACTAAGATGTAAGTATAGTAAAACTTATAGAGGTTAATAACTTTTCAAGGTTGTACAGTTGGGTAGATACTTGAAAAAAATCACAAATTCATACCATGAGGTTTTTTTGGCTATATTATACTCATTGTATATGCTATATTATCTAAATTAAAATAAATATGTGTGTACTATACTCTGCATTGTAAGAAAAACATTTTTAAAATTCATTTTTATTAAGGATCTGAAAATTCTCTGTGTTTGTGGACAGGTCTATTTGGTGAGATAATAAGGAATATTAAGAACAACATAATGCGGGACCCTTGCAACACATGTTCCTCTAGCTCTTGTGCAATCAGGTTGGACGAAATGCTATATTCAAAATTCTCCATGATTACTTTTACTGTAACAATCCTTTCAATAAAAAACTGTGTGACAATAACATTGATATTTTACTCTCTGGAAATCTGAAAGGCAATTACACAAATTATGTATTTTTAACAACTTCACAATAGGTAGAATAATATTCTGTATTACAGTGGAAGAGTCTGACATGATTTAAAATTAAATAACATACACCCAGAAGAGTCTCAGTCCATCCTCCCAGTAACACATGAGTGAATCTTATTTTGGACATTTTTTAATGATCTTTGGGTTCACTGAGCTCATCTGTTTTGCTGCAGAAGCACACCAAAATCTACTGAAATGTAGATCTGCTTGCATTCTGCTTTTCCTTTAATACTTGCTATAACTTTGGGTAAATGTCAAACATACTATGAACACAATAAAAATAATAAAGATAAAAACAATGTAAAATCATAGTACCTCATGGCTGGGGATACACCTCAGTGGTGGAGATCTCGTTAGTGCGTGTGAGGCCCTGGAATTCACAATAAAACAGTGAAACAGAGGTGGGGGGTTGCTCCACAAAGATTTGTTGACTTGAAATAGATTCTGGAATTCAGGGGGATTTCAGAGGCCATGTACTAATTAACCCATTTCTCTCTAACTTTATGTAGCTCAGAAATGGAGCTCAAAGGTCAGACCGAATTTGTCAGTAATTTAAGGTAGAATATTCAAAATTGGCCCTTTCACTCTCCACTTCTCCCTTCTCATGGCAAATCACTGGTTGCTATCCTTTTCCTTGCAGATATCACTAGGCTTTGGTTATTGGCATTTTTGATTTATTCATACAGACAAATCCTCTTCACTTGGCAGCTTCCCTTTTCTTTTTCTACCCTTAAACAGAAATACTTTAGCACCACGTTTTTAAAGCACAAGAACATCAAACATTATGAGGAGGAGCCAGGAACGGGTAGAAGGTTTATGGAAAAAGAAACATGTTTCAGCTTTTCCTTTTCTAACAACATATGCTCTGGGACTTGTGTGATATCAGATAAGACAAACTGGATCAGCGACATCAGCGACACATTGGCATGCCAGTTACGATGTAACCAGACAGCACGAGTGGCATCCTTGAGCGCTTTTTACTGAACAATGAGTTCATATGTGTGTAGGAATAGCTAAGAATTGGTGGACTCACCACACACAAAAGAAATTTTTCTTTATGAACTCCCAAAAGGGGTGAAATATGTTCTTCTTTAGACTACTGAGAAATGTGTGATTTGCAGAGAGGTAACATGCGTCAGATTAGACAAATTACCTGTTGCAATTTCGAAGAAGAAATGCTCTCTGTTACACTTCCCCATCATTTAGACCAGACAGGGGTTAGAGATAATGTTTTCTTTGCATAAAAGGAAAAAAGGAAGCAAGAAAGGACGGACACAAGCTTTCTTAGTGTAAAAAATAAAAATTCACAGCAAAGTTATATCACAATAGGAAATAACTTTAAATAACCTAAAATTATGTATTCAACTGAATAATTAGAAAATCAGTTCATATAACTTATATCATACATTATAGATATTTCTATTAGGCAATACTTCTTTAAATTAATGTAAGTTATTACATGACAATTAAGATGCAGCTAAAACTCTGTAATTGATGCTGTTCATTGGCCCTTTTTCAGACTTTACTTAGTTTTGATCACTGAAATTTGCCTGCTAGCAATTGGCAGATGGAATTCTCATCCTTTCAGGCCAAACACTTACTGTACGTGACAACAGCCGCACGCCTGAGCGTTTCGGTTTCCAGAGTCCCCCTTAACAGTACTGCGCTGCCTTCCATTCTCCAGCACTCTGGCACAATGTTGTCCCGCGGCAAGAGAAAGGGGAGGAATGTTTCATGCGTCTTTTTTCTTGCTTTAGTCACATAAAGCTAAATTTAACGTTCCTTCTTTCTGTTTGTTAGCTAATTAGGAAGCAATCGTAGGTCAGATTCAGCAACATGTCTTAGCCACGTCTCTAAGGCCTGCACTATACAGAAATAGACTTCTGGACACAGTGAACTTCAGATTGCTTTCCACTGATGCAGTACATTGAAATTAGGTATATTTTTCATGCTCAGAATTTATGAAGAAAACAAAGTGAGTCCATTCCCTTATATGTGCTTGGTGGCACTGGAAGAAAAAATTGTCCTGGTCACGGTGTAGTTGCTATTTAGAGCTGGCAGCCCCCACAGCAGCCAACTGTAGATCTTTCTTGTTTCATTTTTAAAACATTCACAGGGAACTTTCAGGGCTGCATTTTGACTCAATATGGTTAAAATATATGGCTTTCCCTGATGTCAGCCCTTTTCTTCTTTCCTACTTGTGGGAGACTAACTGTTGAGACTCAGTAGGTCTTTCTTCCTTTGGGGATGACCTGGAATGAATCTGCCCCGAGTGAGGGCGAAAGTCGCCACACATCTTCCTGCTTCCTTCTAAAATCAGCGTTGGATGCCCTCCAAATGGTTTAGGTTTTGTATATTTTTGACATCAGGAGATGTGTGAGCTGGTTATCCATTTTCATAAGGTCAGAGAAAAACTGTCTAGTTCTTGGGGAGAGCTCAGACTTGCCTTTGAGCGTATGTGGAAGATTTAACCCTGGTTCATCACAGACGGCAGCATATGGGCAACTCATCATCCTCGGTGACATGGCCTTATGTCTACGCACTTAGCAAAGCTTTTTCCAATTTTAAACTTTATTGAAATTTCATTTTCCCCTGAATCCACGGTTGACATGGAAGAACTCAAGTCCTGAGCCTGCCTGGGGAAAAGCTGTCTATAACCCTTGCTTCAAATGGAAAACTTCAGGACATTATGCTTTACTTCCAACAACGACCATCTCCACTGTCAGCTGAGGCACATGCTGCTTATTTTATGTCAAAGGTGAACACAATTAAAAGAGAACTTCCGCGTGCTCTGTTCTCTTATCTGGACGGCCACCACCGTTCACACCACCTTGTTTCCTTTCCACGTGTCTCCATAGAGGAATTCTTTGTGTTTCAGTTTAAAATCAATTGTCGATGGGCCACTCCATGGTTACATGATGGCATTATTTAATCCACTTAAGATATCAGCAAAACGAGTGTGTTTGATGCTTGTCACTTTGCTGACGGCTTTCTTTTCTTCTCCACTGCAAGGCACTCAGCAGCTGTTGGTGTCTGCTGTCTCCAGCTGCCCCTCCCTCTCACTTCACTGGGCTCATCACAATAAGGACTTGGCCACCATGAGGCCACCTGCAAACACCACCAATGACTTCCATTTCAAAAGATAATGAACAAGCTTTAATTTTCATATTGCTTGGCTATTCTCTAGAGAAAGATTCATAGATGGGACAGTGCATTTCCCTACGTTTCTTTAAACTTCACAAAATCTTTACTCTCCGTAGCGTGTTTCTCCTCCTCAGCTTTTTCCTTCTAAATATTTGAGGTTTCGTGTTTGGACAACTCCTTAGGGTGATCTTATACACTTTCATGGCTTAGGTAGTAGCTGTAGAGTCATGATTTCCATAACGATTTCTCCCTTGAGCTACAAATAGCAATCATTTATTTTATAATTTCACATGGATGTCTAAGAGATGCTTCAAATTTACATTTTCATAAACAAATTCCTTATGTTCTGTACTAGTATTTCTCATCTCAAGAAAAATGTTATCTTTCTGTTGCTCAAGGCAGAATGCTAGAGAACTTCCAAGACTACTCTTGGCCAATTTCTAATTCATTACTGAATTGTGCTAGATGCCACCAACATCAACGAAATTGTTTCATACTGTCTGGTATCTGTTCTTCCTTCACTTGTGACCAAAATAAATTCTATATATATATCAGCTAACATAATACTTTAGGAAAAAACTCAAAATGTTGCATTTGTATCTTTTCACTGTATTCAGGGCCCATAAAATTACCTATAGGAACCAGCCTGATCTGGCTTCCTCCTAAACACCAATATAATTTTATGCCAATCCTGTCTTGCCATTCTGTCTGAACTACAGAAGCCTTATTGACTTTTCTCAAAGATGTCGCATGCTCTTTTGCTCAAGTGAATTTATGCTTAAAATTTTCCTTTCCTGGAAATACTTGATTCTGGAGACAGCATGACATTCCTCACCATCCTCATGTCTTTGCTCAAGTGTGACATAGTCTTTGTTTGTCCCTGTCACACAGGGACTGTCCCCTGTGCCACTCCTTCTGTGTCTTGTTTCTTTCCATACAATTAGATTTCACATATGTTTCACTCATCTTTGCTGTTTGTTTTTAACTACAATTGCAGTTATTCCAAGGGCATAACTCTGTGTTATGTGTAGCTGCTTAGTGTTTAGATCCTGATTAGGGCCAGACATGTGGCATATTCTAAAACATGGAGAAATGTTGACCCTGAGTCCCTGGTAACATAGTCCTGTAACTGGAGCTTGTCTCCAAACTTTACAGCAGACTTATTCTTGTTGTTTTGCTAGTATTCTTAAAACATGAGTCTGAATTTTAACATAGCAATGGATTTTTGTAGTATTTACTAAACAAAATAAAAGGAAAAATAAACAGAAAAACTTCTGTTAGTCTAAGATGAATAAACTTTGAATCATGAAGAAACACAGTCAATACAATCTGAAGCCGACATGCAGCCTGATGAGATTTCAGAGGAGCCAAGCTGAAGGTCAGTCAGGGAAGCTGGAGTTGTCTCCTAAAGGCATCAGAATACAGAAGTTCCTTTATGGGGGAAAATATCCCAAGAACTAACTTGGTACAAAGAGAGTTTGTTATGGTTTGTGTCTAGTTGTCCCCCCAAAGCCTTACGCAGTCACGCAGGGGCTTCTAGAGTTTAGCATTAATTCTTGATCCATTGCTGGGATTATAGGTGTGAGTGCTACACTCACTGTGCGGTGGATAATCTGGGTACAAATGTAAGAAGGGTTGAGAGAGTCTTGCTAGCAGCCCCAGCTCTGGCTCCTCACTTTGTTTTTTGCTGTTTTCTGCCACCATGAATGGCTGCCAGGTGCCACGCTAACTTGGAGCCAGCCAAGTATGGACTGAAACATCCACAAACTGTGAGCTAAATAAACCTTTCCTTCCTTCATCCTGAGTGTCAGGTATTTGTACCAACAATGAGAGAAGGGTGACTGAAACAGAATTATAATACTTTTAATAATTGAGGAGTGCAATGATGTTTGTTTATGGCAGAAATGAGTGAAGTCAGAGGTGAGTTTGATGAAAGAAAATTCAAAAGAGTTACAAGAAAGGTTTCTGATGGAAAAGCAAGAAGAAAACCTTCTTAATGTACGCTGAGGGCTGATGCCATCATTCATGGCTCATGGTAGAAATGATGGAGGAAATCTAGTTGTAACGCATTTTTCTAATACTTTTGCCTAACTATGGAAATAGGAGTACCCTGCAGAAAGAAAAGTACACGTTATCCTGGCAAGTGTAGGTACGTTTGAGCTCCCAAATTCTCAGGCATGTCTTCTCACGGATCAGACAGAACCACTGTGACATGGCTATAAGCATAAAACACTTCACGCTGATGGCAGTGTTTTGTTTCGTTTTGCTTTGTTTTTTCTTTTACAGATAGAACATTCTGGAAAACCAGTAAATGGAGTTGGCTTGTTTTTGTTGTAATACTTAGATTATTGTTTAAGTTCCAAGAAATATTTTATTTTATTGGATTTTATTCATTTTAATGAGAAAAAAGATAAAGTAGCAATAAAGAAGTTTCAGAACAGGTTAGTAAGGCAGTTATAATAATTCATACATTGAATATTGTCTTCACTGTAGTTGTTCAGAGGACAAGATGCAGACTTGATATTTTGTCTACATAATATGAGTACAAACCTTTCTTCTCAAACTAAGAGAAAGTAGCTGTATATCTAGCCTAAATATCTTGTGTATACATATACATATTTTTTCTTTCCACAACAAAATGGTCCTTTATACTTTTGCAAAGTTAGTAACATGTGACACAAGGTTGCCTAGCAACTACTAGCTGACCTTAACCAGACAGGATGCTTATCTCAGGACTGAGGTAGCTTGTTTGCTTTAGGCACTGGGGCCTAGTCCCACCTACACACATGTACTTCTTAGATTAACTTACTATAAATATCAAACTACTTTGATAAATTTCATCACGCAATATGAACAAAATTTGACATAGTTTTGGATGAGGTGAAGTATATTAGAAAAGCTTACTTAATACTTCAGAATATGTAAGTAATAAAAATGTAGCCACACTTAGAAAGAGCAAAAAATCCCTGATTTAAATATTTACCTGAGTGTCGATCTGCACTCTTAGTCTGTTCTGGAGGTAACTCATTCAGTTATGGCTCCAGTGTGTCAGCAGACATTAATGGCCTTAAATTGTTAGTATATTACTTACAGTATTTATTTCAATGTAAAAGTTTTATCTCATAAACACTGTTTGGTAAGTACATTTCAAGATCCTAGTTTTCATTGTAATATTTTGCTGGATTGTTCTATCAAATACAGTGGCTTTTTTTTTTTCAGAGCCAGGGATTGAACTCAGGCCCTTGCGCTTGCCAGGCAAGTGCTTATTCTATTGAGCTATCTTCCCGGCTCCTGACAGTGGCTATTTGATTTGCTTTAATACACTAAAGTTGAAATAAATACTAAAATAAGATATGAAACAAACTCTATTCCCAACTCTAATGAGGGCCCAGGAATCTGATCTGAACAAGACAGAGATAAACAGACCTAAAGGATATATCACAGATATGTACTTGCTGTTTTGATGATTAAAATAGGGTGATGTTGAAAAAATGTAGTTCTTTAAGATAGATGGGAGGATGGATGGCTAACTAGCTAGCTAGACAATCTCTCAATCCATACATATATGTACATGATATTTGTGGATCTATCTATCTATCTATCTATCTATCTATCTATCTATCTATCTATCTATATCTGTCTGTCTATCTATCTATCTATCTATCTATCTATCTATCTATCATTTCTTCAATAGAAAGGTAATACAGAGTTAGATATATGGTATAGCCTTACAAAATTAAAAAAAATTTTTTTTTAAATTTTCTTTTAGGAAAATGTCTTCAGGGTGTTCAGGATCTTACTACCAGATCAGACTCATAGTGATGCACCTGTTTATAGCCTCCCAAGAGCTTGGATTAAGCCACACACCAGTATGCCCAGTCTCAATTGCCTGCCCTGAGAGCAGGGCTGGTACAGTAGTAGATTTTCTTTTTAATGACTACTCTATCAATATGAATGAGCAATGAGGCACACATTATGGCTCAACATTGTATGGGATACATGAGGGTGTGTTTCTAGACTAGACGTGTGTTGAAATTGATACCATGAACAAAGCTCTTGCTCTGCCTCATGTGGGCGGTACTAATCCAATGTGTTGAATGTTGGTGCAGAATGTAAAAGCTGAAGACAAAAAAAATTTAACTCTGTGAGTGCATCTGAGCTGGGTTATTGTTTCCTGCCTCTAGACTTGTACCAGAAGATCACCTGTTTCTATGTTTTAACCAGCAGGAGCTTCAATGAGAACTTGGCGGTGAGCTTCTTGGAGTCTGCAGGTGGCTAAATGCAGACCACAGGCCTTGTCAGCTTCCATAAGGACGTGGGCCTGTGCCTCATGATCAGTCTTGTCTCTGCTCTGTTTCTCTTTTTCTGTGTCATCTTTGAGCACAATTTTTGTTTTGCTTCTGTAGAGAATCTGATGACTATAACTAATTTATGTTTATTTGATGTATGATTTCATAGTGTGGATTAAAATGACTAATTCCAGAAATATTTTTAATATGATACAATTCATATCTTATACATTTTCTCTCTCTCTCTCTTTTATTTTTTATTTATTTATTTTTTAGTACAGGGTTTACAGGGTCTCACTACACAGATCGGACTCCTAGTGATCCTCCTGCTTACAGCTTCCCAAGTGCAGGGATTACAGGTGCGCACCACCACACCCAGCCTCAGTCACCATCCCAGCGCACCCCAGGGGCGGGGCCAGGACAGCATGCCGGGAATCAAACCTGAGCCCTACGTCTGCCTAAGCAGGTGCTTTATCCCCTGAGCTACCTGGCTGGCCCTGATATCTTGTACATTTTTGATAATAATTTCTCTACCTTTTTAAACTGCTATGATTATCTTCATCTTTCTGTATCAGCTTTTCTTGCTTCTTGCGTAACTTCTCACAAAACTCAGGGTTCACTAAAAGAGCCCTTCAGTGCTTCACGCGCCATTTCACATGTCTGTGGCTGCATTTCTGTGGCTGCCTTTTAGAGGAACATCTTCACTTCCTTCCATGGGCCAGCTAATCTCTCTATACACATTCCCTCACCTGGGAAATATTTCTCTTTTGCCCCATTTTGCTCTAGACAGCCACTTTCTATGCCCTCTACTTGTGTCTTAAAACAGTCTCTGTCACATATGTCACATAATACTATAGAGACAAATAAGTTCGTTTTTCTAGTGAAAACTATTAAGTAGTTATTAAGATTTTTAAAGTAAGAAGTATTCTTTTTCAATACATAGTTTATTCCCAATTCCTAGAATTGTGGATTATGAGTTTTTTGTTTTTTTTTTGTGTGTGTGTGTGTGGCCAGCTCAGCCTGCCCTGGAGGCAGGGCTGGGTGGCATGTGGTACCAGGGATAGAACTGTGGTCTGTACATTTGCCGAAACTTGCCTAAGCAGGTGCTTTAGACCACTGAGCTATCTCACCTGCCCACAGTATTTGTTTAAAAAAGCTGAATATAAAAATGGCTATCAGTGGGCTTTTATATCATATGTGGTCATTTAAATCATTGAGAATCGTTCACTTCTAGATGAATTAACATTTTCATTTTACAAGTTTTCTTAAAGATTAATGGTGGATTATTAATTTAATTAAAGGTTAAATATACAAACTCAATAACCTAAGTTGTTCTCAACTGCAAATTAAAGGAAGACTCCTACTTGAACTTTGTGGGATGTCAATAAGCAATCATTATGTTTCACACTGTCTGAAATGTGTAACATAAAATACTCCCTGAACAATATTACTTTTATACAATGATTTGCCAATGACTTGAATAAATAAAATTTTCAGTAATAGAAACAAAAGGAATTCATAGCCATCATTATACTGAACCATAGGTCACTTGTTTGTTTTCATTTTTACTATCAATGAAGGTAGTTTAGGATCCAATAGAACAAATTTCTCATGAAATGCTTTTCAAAATCACATAGCAGCAAAGAAATGAAATGGCAACATTTTTGTATCTGACATATATACAAAATAGTTAGGATAGATATATAACTACTTTCTCTTGATTCAATGAGAAGAAAGATTTGTACTAATAGTGTTTTTATTTAGATTATTGGTTAGACTCTATAGGAAGACCTATAGACCTTTTGTTGTGTTATATGACCACAACAAAAAGGTATCGATAATTTGTAAAATAGGGAAAACAATCATGTGATTCAATCAGCCTTAAGTGTAAACTCATTAATGTCTTCAAAATCATTTTTACTTTAGTCTGCACTATAATTTCATATCTGTGATCTGTTTAATATTTATATCCATGAGCAGAGCCTGTAACACTGCCTGGTTGCTCTTTTTTTTAACATGTTATTTCCATAGTTTGGGTCTGGGCTGTCTGCAGGATATGCGTGAGGTCACAGACCTTGTGAAGGGTGCTGGAAGCCTAGGCAGGCAGCACCCAGGGCCATCGGGTGCTACCTCGCAGGCTTGGCGTGGGTCATTTCCTGTCTTGTTCACATCCCAGCCCTGAGCTGAGCCGCAGTGCTCGGCCTTGAGCTTCCTGCTATGATGTCCGCCTCGCTACAGCCCAAGAGCAACAGGGCAAGCCAAGTCCGGACTGCACCACCCGAGCTGTGAGCCCAAGCACACCTGTCCTCTTCATAAATTGATTATCTGAGGTTTTCTTTACAGTAATAAAATGCTGACACAATTATTAATACCATGAGTAATTATCACTAAAACGTAGATCCATGTATTAGTATCCTGTTGCTGCTGTAACCAATTATCAAAACCATAATGGCTTAAAAGCATACAAAGTAATTTTAGTCCTGGCAGTCTGGGACTGCAAAGCATCTTGTGAGTGTAACATCCAAGGGTCCGCAGAACTGGCTCCTGAAGCCTCCAGGGAAGGGCCCATTTCTAGGCTTTCCAGCATTCAAGCCCCCAAGTCATCATTTTACCACTTGAAGACATTTCATTTAATCATATTTATAAAATCCTCCTAACTGTGTATAGTAACACATGCCCAGGCTTTGCTGATTAGAGTGAGAACACATTTGGAAGTTTGTCATTACATCTACCATTCACAGTATATTTTTTCTTACTATATCAGCCAAAGCAAAAGTCATTAACTCAGTAGTAGCACATGTCAGCAAAAAGGTGTACCTCGATTAGAAAAAAAAAATAAGAATTATTTTTGATCAAAACATATTCAGAGGTCGGGGACACAGCTCAACGGTCTAAGCACCTGCTTGGCAAGCTCAAGCACCCAGGTTGAATCCCTACTACCACATGCCATGCCGACCCCACGCCGAACCAGCCACCAAAACCAGGTGTGGTGGCACATGCACATAATCTTAGCACTGGGGAGGCTGAGACAAGAGGATCACTATGAGTCTGAACTGTATAGGGAGATCTCATACCAAATTTTTAAAAAATGAAAGAAATATGAATTAAATCCTTTTAATATTACTGTACCCCTTAGTATTGAAATAAAGTACCCAGAAAATAAGTAATCATCTGATGTATTTTTAATTTAGTATTCAAATAGATTGCTTTTGTATTTTCTTATAGCTATGAAAATCTTTTTGTTTTAACATTTGTAATACAAAAGGAGTAGAAACACAATAAAATTTATTCATTTATTTTTCAATCAAGTTGTCAGAAGTTAAAGGAATGGATGATTGTTTAAAAATACCATAATACTTGATATTGCATTTACTGTGGTGTGTGTTAGTAAACATATAAAATTGAATTGAGCTGGTTTTATCAATGATAATTCTTACTTTACCCAAATAAAAGCAGCCTAGTTTTTCACCTTCATTTCAACAATTTGAGAGATATGACCAGAAGGAAGATATATAAAAGGATGCTGAGCTACATTTTGAGAGATCAATGTACTGCATTTTAGGAGAACCTACTAAAAAATGAAAGAGCACTGGACGGCTCAGCATGTTCATTCTGTGCAGCATAAAACAGAAGCCAGAAGGCTTGGGTTGCCCAAAGCCATTCCCCCGGATATGTGCAGAGCTGAGGTCCGGCCTGGGTTTTTCAAACTCTTAATTTAGCACTGTGTCCTCACACTACCAGCTTTCCAGTTTCCTACTTGGGTGCAGGATGGTGTCTGAACTGGTCTGGTTTCTCTCTTCTATCTTCAGTTTATACAAGAAATTAATACTATTTATGTTCACTCTCTAGAGATAATAAAAGAAGTCTTTTGCTTTATGACTATATACAAATTGACTAAATGCAATTCAGTTTTTGGGCTTCTTTCTCTGAAAATTAACATACAAATAAAGAAGAGAAAAAAGAGCTTAGCAAAGTTTTCTCTTTATTCTTCTATATCTTTGTGCTGAGAAATGCACAAAGCATTATCTGAAATGAAAAATTTTCTAAAAGTAATTGGGACAGTCATTAAGAGTAACCAGGTTTCCCCAATTCATTGAAGCAATCATATTCTCTGTGTGTCTGTCTGTCTGTCTTTGTCTCTCTGTCTCTCTGCCTTTGTGTGTATGTGTGTGTATCTTTGTGTGTGAGTGTGCCTGTGTGTGTGTGTGTATGATGTTCAAGCTTTCATTAAAATGCTTACGTACACATCGCCAACACCACGAGTGATCAGCTCTAGGAGCTTCAAGTTACTCTTGGTCTTTAAATGAACACTCCTCCTCAACCACGCTTTTTCTCTAACAGTATTGACTTTATTACCTTCAGGCTGCATGTAAACTAATATATAACTTCATCTTGTCTTAAAGTCTTAGGTTTTTAGACAATTATTTATGGCTGGAGGAGCCCGGGCGGCCACGACTTTTGGCACCAAGGAGGGCACATCACCGATTCAGCCCATTCACGGCTTTCCTCGTCCTCAAACAACTTCTTCCCAACTTCGAGTCATCGCATTACAATGGCTAACTTTCTGACAGGAGCTTTACACCTTTTTATACCTTGTTCCTGCATACTCTTTGGGTGCTTTAATGTAGAAGGTGATCAAACTAGAGCCAGTTTATTGTCTTTGTGTATCATGTAGCTTATAGGGAACAAAACTGACTGTATTTAGTAAAAATAATTAGAATACAAAGCCTTAAGCTAGATAATATTTCTGGGTTTTTTGTATTATCTTTAGGACAGGGTCTACAAGGTCTCACTGCTGAGATCAGACTCGTAGTGATTTGTCTGTTTATAGGCTCCCAAGGACTGGTATTACAGGTACATGCCACCACGCCTGGTCTCAATTGCCATGTCCGGGTGCCCTAGGCATGGGGCCAGCACAGTAGGCCCAGAGATCAAACCCCTGGCCCCTGTGTCTGCCTAAGCAGGTGCTTTAATCCACTGAGCTATTTGGCTAGCCCTAAAGTTTTGAGCAAAAAAGTCATGATCTTATTCACAATTCTGCTAGATGGGGCTTTTTTTTTTCAGTACTGGGTGTTGAACTCCAGACCTTGTGCTTGCCAGACAGGTGCTAATGCCACTGAGCTATATCCCCAGTTCTCCGTTGGTTTTGAACTATAAAAATATGTGCTAAATTGCAACCAGTACACCACAAAACATATTAGGTATAAACATGCTCTGAGGTGGTGTTAACTGCCCGTCACGGCTCTCTAAGTGGTGATAGATACAGATCATTACCAGAAGTGATGATCTTTCCTAAGGTTGGACTTCCCTGGTGATACTTTGGTGTCAGTGGATCAACACACCCAACAGTGAGTCCCTGCTGGAAGGAATCCTGCCATCTGGAATCAGCCACTCTGGTCGTGCTGTTCACACCATCTTGGCATGATGCCTCTTCATCATCTTCAGCTTAGTTGAAAATCAAAAGCATTGCCTATTCATCGATGCCTTCCCCTTGAGATTATTTTAAAAACCCCTTATTTTTGATGTTTAAATAATATTATTACTGATAATTAATTTTAAAGAATTATCACTCATGAAGGAAATGTTAAGCATTTAAATTTCTGATAACATTTACATGTTGTAGTTTAGACAAATCTGAATCTGTGATATTTTTTCTCTTAAACATCAAAATTTATTTAATGTATGGCAGTGCTATGCTTAGAGAGTAATGTATAAATGATGAGAAAATACTTTCTTCCTAGGTCAATGTTATAGGAATATATATGAGATAATTTAAACAGACTGCTATATTTTAGATTTTTAAGGAAATAATTCTGTCCTTAAACAAAGATGAAAACAAATAAGTAGTATGATTATTTACCAAATTAAACTAAGACATTACAAAAAATAGAAGAGGGCAAACTAATGCATAAGCACTTATACAATGGTCCTATTCTCCAACCCATGGGTATGAGAGACACTTCTAACAAGAGCACGGGCTCAGGAAAGGTGACAAGCATTTCGTGGGCGTGTTCAGGCGATGGCATCCCGGGAAGATGCTAGAAGTCAAAAATAGCACTACGGCTGATAGGCGCAGGCAGAAAGCGAATGCCAAGTTTAAAAGGACATCATTTTTCAGCATTATTCAAGATAGATTAGCCAGTATGAAAGTTCTAAGCCCTTGAAACTAAGGTCCTTGTAATCATTCTTAGGTCCTTTCTTCTAGCATCCTATGAGATGGAAGAATCAAATGAAAACAGAAACTACATTCTTGCTTCTTTTAATCCAGGATTTAAGATTTTAGGTGTTCCTTGACCTATTTGCTTGTGCATTCAAGGAATACTTGTTAAGTGTCTCATCCTGAATCTTCTAATACAGCGCTGTGCTAGTGCTGGGTTGGCAGCCACAAGGTAAGGATGCGATGGGGGGCCGAGCCCTTCCCCTAGGAAAGATGCAGTGCAATAAACACAGTGCAGGAGGAGATCTGCTGCTTGAAAGAAAAGTCGATCCTTGTCTTACTTAAATTTCTAGCTTAACAGGAATAACTCATGCTGGAGGACCAAGAATGTCACGGAAGGTACTGTGGAATAAGGGATGTACAAATTGCACCTTAGATATAGGTGAGATTTTAGCATATGGGCAAAAAGGAAAGAGCTTTTCAGGGAGAGTGAAACCTCCAGTCACAACACCATCTGCAATCTTCCCTCCAAAGTTATTTTTGTTCTTCTACAGGTTTGATATGAGACAAGCAGAAGGCTTCACTCCGTGATGCAGTCTTTGGAAAGCCTTGTGTTTTAAAGCAAAAAAATGTAAGTATTCTTAGCAAAAAAATTTAAGCATTCTTTCAAAAACTATTTTAATATTTTTGATATTATTGTAATATCATTAAAATTATCTAGTGCTGCAGACAGAGTTGATCTTATCACAGTCCTATATCTTAAATTTCCCAAAATGGTTTACAACTTATTATGCTAAGAGGAATACATGAAGCCCTATTATGGTATACCATGTAGTTCAGAACCAATAGAATGTGTTTTTAAAATAGTAAACATTTCAGAACATAGGAGATCCTGTACTGGAACATCATGTAACTCAGCTGTATCCTGTTTTATGATCAAGGAGATTATGGGACCCCAGGGGAAAGTGATCGATGATGTAGAGTGTGCCTCAGGAGAGTCACATGGAGAGAAAACATTCTCTCAGGCTTTCACAGTCAGGAAATTGGTCAAGCAATGGCCATGACTCATCCGCATAGCTGACACTGACAAAGGATCTACAAACTGTGTTACAGGGTTTCAAGGTAAATCCTGAGGGGACTTGACTGAACTTGTCAGGTACAAAAGTTACATTTCTTGTTATATAGCTCTTGCTTTATCTTGGTTTTAACCATCCAGCAGAAAGTATAAAAACAAAGAATAAAAAGTATAGCCATATTAGCATGCTGAGCTGCAAAAGGCTCAAGTCAACTTCTGACATTGCCAGTCTTACAGAAAACCCACTACTACTATGGACTACTGGATTATATTGGACTATTTTGCTGAATTCATGCACCTACAATATTTAAATGACAATGGAAGGCCCTTCTCTGACAAAACGATCCAAATTAGGGAGACACAAATGAACGACCATTTTGTATCTGTATACTCAAAATAGTTAGGATAGATATGCAGCTACATTCTTTCAGTTCAATGAAAAGAGATTTGTTCTAATAGTGTTTGTGGAAGGGATGTCATGTGTGCATCTTGTACAATGAATAACCACTGAGACAACAATATGCAATGTATTAATTATTGAACCTGTGCTAGCAGTCTGTTTTGAAACTGTCTCATTGCTATTTGTTTCTCACTGAAATTATTTTAAAAAATAGTAAATGTTCTTGAGTAAGCTTTACCTGACATATTACATAATGAATTTCATAGCATTTTCATCCTTTATCTACATAAGTTGAATTGAACCAAGGCGAAGGTGACATTGGATGAGCAGGGAAAGGACAAATGTTATTGCACTGGTTCACTGAGGGTCAAAACTGTGTCAAGAATTTTTTTAGAACTCTCTATTCAAGAGAGAAAGAAAATAAACACAAACAGGGGAACAGAAAAAGCACAATCCCCCGCTCCACAGCAGCAAGGCAACTGTATTGCTAAACGCAGGCCTTTCACCACCATGCCCTGTCTTGAATATTTTGAGAAACAGTAACTTGAGAAAAACCACTTCCTTCCCCTTTTTCTTTAAACTCGTATTTGAGTCTTTATGAGGATTTAAATTACTTCACCTTTCATATACTTTGCAGAGACACACACATTCAGATGTTGACATACAAAGACCCGCAAGTGAGCCAAAACGCCCTTCCCTGTCCCGGTAGATTTCTTGTTTAAACATGTCCCTCCCCTCCATGAACCTGGCTCCACAAACATTCTCAAGACTCTCCTGGTGTGGATGGCTTTGTCACTGCAGAACCAATCCTTGCATCTCACCTTCTTTTCCCAGAAGACTTGCATGAAGTACTGTGATGGATATAAACGCAATGTATATTTTAAGGAAAGAAGTTTAAATTGGAACATTGACCGAATTTATGGCCTGATTCTAAGAAGTTATGCTGATAAGTTTAGAAGGCGATCACTCTTGAAAACTGAGATAAAGCAGCAAGAGCTAAGTAGCATGAGAGGCATTATTTATTGTTCTGAGTTCCTAGTAAATAGTACATGACGGCTTCGCATTTGGTTAGAGTTTGACTGATGTAAATATCATATTTGTATATAAGTATGATTGAGATCACATAAATTAATACCATTAACAGTTGTATATATTCCACCACTGTCATAGTAATCCATAATTGCAGAAACTGAGCTTCAAGCAGATTAATTTATTGCTGAAAAGCTATACTGATGGGATTTAAAAGCAGTTCTTATGATTTTATGCCTAGTTCCTGTTCTTATACTAGTTTGGAAATCATATTACATTTAAAAATTGTCAAGAAAGTGTTAAATTAAAAAAAAACCTTAAGGTTTTTAATTTGTAAGTGGCATTGACTGTAAAACAGGGATGACCACTGGTAGTAGTTGGACTAAAATGGTCAAGGACTATCTTTCCCACATTGTATCTTACATTTAAATCAGTATGTGAATATTTAGATGTCTTTATTCTGAGGCAGAATCACGCTGTGCAGGCTGGCCCCAAGACTGTAATTCTCCTGCCTCAGCTTCTTGAATGCTGGCACTGCAGGTACATGCCACCCCACATGGCCTTAGTTATCTTTTGATGCCACCTTGTTTAATGCTACCAGAAGACAATTTTATTCACATACATGAATCACCATGACGTTTAAAGTTAACAAGAAAGTGTATAAAGAAAAGTGGAACCGAATAAAGCTTCAGCCTGTGTCAACTGAGTATTAATTTGCCATGATTTTACTTTAAAATAAAGCAAAACAAAATTTAATTGACAGTAAGAGATACAAGTCCGAAGGACAGATATAAATAAGGAGAGATACAAATCTAAATTGTTGTCTTGGTAGATGAGGTAAGATTGCCATGATGGTTGGGGTTATCTTAGTCTAAAAACTCAATAATTTTTAATAATTGCCAAGCTGAAAGATCTGCAGAAATGCGCTTACTTTGGAAGAACGAAGAAAAGAGTACTCGCTACCTTTGAGCAGGCACCCTTCGAAGTAGCGCTCCCACTGCTCAGCGCACCCAGCGTGCCCTTCTCTTTGGGGGATACACTTTCACTTAATTTTTGTTGGAAATCCTTCCATTCAATGATGATGGATGCCTGAAGTAGGGAACATCAACTTTCAGTCTTGCTGACCTGATAAATGGGCACAGGGAAAGTGTGATAGCTGAGACGACAGGATCCTGATCCCTGGGCTGAGTGTGCGCGAGGCCAGGGACGGCGCGGGGAGTTGGACCGCGGAGGCTCTGAGTGCCAAGCACAGGATGTAAAGGCCTCACGGTGTGATCCTGCGGTCCAGCCTCAGCTCTCTTAAGGTTTATGATCTTGCCAAGTATACCAACAAAATACTTATTCCTTCTGGTAAGTGATAAACTGCTACTTAAGAGTCATTCTAAAATTTGCTAAAAGTTTAAGAACATTTAGTAGTGTCATTTCACAGGTGAGGGCCCGCGGAGCACAGACACCACATGAGAGCGCGCATCATCAGTACACAGCCAGGACTGGAGGTGAGAGGCCTGGCTGCTGCTTTGGTGCCGACGGAGGCCGAGGCGTCTCAACGGTCAGTTGTAGAAAATCAAGGACTTTAAAACTTAGAAGAGAAATGAAGGAGGCTAGGATGACTGAAACATGCTCCACTTGCCTGAAGAAACTATGGGAAGGGAAAAATATTTTCTTTTTTAAAAAAGTTTAATTCGTTTAAGGAAGGGAAGATAAAATGAGAATTGGAAGCGTCTCATGCTCTCAAAGCATAAGTAAGCTCCTTGAGCCCGTCAGTCTTGTCAAGTCTGGCTTGGCCTGCACAGGGTCACCGGTCTCTGCCAAATGCTCAGTCCCTGTTTTCTGTTCTAATCTGGGCTGCTCCTCGCTGTGAGGTGCATGTCTCTGTCACACAGGACATCTCGGAGAAGAGAAATCCTAGAGCTGGTCTTAAAGCAAAGCAGTAGTAGTCTCGGTTCATCTCTGTTGTCAGTTTTGCTTTTTTCTCTCTCAATTTACCTTAACAATTTCATAGGAAAAGACTTTCTATTGTAGCCATTTAAGATTTTTAATAATTCCAAAATGCTAAATATACCAAAATATGATGACAGTTGGGGTCTATCACACGAGACATTAAAGAGTAAAATTTTTGAAATTTTATTTTAATTTTTGAAATTTCTGATCATGTTTCTATGATATAGAAATTTTCTTATTTAAGGCAAGAGTTCTTTTGGTTCAGTTTTTTTTTTAATAAATGTAGTTGATGTAAGCTATTATTGCTGAGTCACTGCTACAAATTTTTTTTGCCATATTGTGAACAAATATCACAGTGATAAGCTTAATATATTCCTAAGAGAAAAAGTAGTACCTGCTTCTTTCTCAGTCTAAGCATGACTCTCCTGGCAGGTCATTTGACAATATATTTCTCTCAAAACAATGACTTCCATACCATCTGGTAGTTGTCGTGACACTGGCTATGCCCATGTCATCTCTTTATAACTCCCCAAATGCCTGGCTTCAGGGTACATGTTCTGCCTGGAACCTCACAGCCATATCACTAGCCTCCCTTCTTTGTAGCTTGGCGCTGAAAAGAAGAGAAATTCTAGCTCCAATTCACGGGGATTTCTGTTTTGTTATAACATTCGAATAATGGCCTTCTGCAATCTCCTTGTGAAAGCAAGAGTGCCAGCAGCAGTCGCCCTCCCACTACCAAGGTCATTACTGGCCTGGCGCCTCCAGTTTAAAGCACAGAGATGCCACCTAGCAGCCGTCTCCAGGAATTTCCTGCGCAGAAATCACCCTTTTCAATGAAACTGGGTAATAAGTGAATTGCTACAAGCTTTCAATCTGTTTTTAATTTTACTTACTGAGTGGTGATTTGGCATTTTGTCTATAATTCAGATGCTCTATTACAAATGAAATTAACTGACATCTCTCAAAATAGGCAAAATGATGCATCCTTGACTTTTTAAAGGAACTTGTTAATTAGACTTTAATTAAGAAAATATAATTCAAGTAATTTTTCTGAGAGAAAAATCAATAGCATGCCTATATAAAAATACAAATAATTAATTAGTGGTGAATTGCCTTTCTTTCCTGGAAAATATCATAATCTTGCCAATTTTTGATAAGTAAAAGAATGAAGTTCATGCTGAAGGAAAGTTCATTCTATAAACTTAGATGCATGGATTTCTTTTTAATTTAATGAGAAAATTTTCTAATAACTTGTCATCAGATAGTGGTACCTAAGCACTTATAAAATGTCATGCAAGATTTGTAAACCTGTATCAGAAAATAAAGTTATAAATGTAAGTAATTATATGGTCTTCCATATAATCAAACTAGTCCTGTTCTTGGTAAACTATTTTACATTTAGTAAATTATATACAATATTCACTTTGTGAGGCTTAGAATTTCAGTATTTGATAATGTTGAATTCTGTATCTTAAAAATACTCTACTCATTTTTAAGAGCTCTCCTATTTTGAATTTTTGTTTGCATATAGGTGATCAGACTTATATTTAAAATAAAACATAAAATAGAATAAGACTCAAAATGAAGTTTTGAAAATTGATGATGGCTTATAATGGCCCTAAAATTCATATGGATAAAAGCAGATGTTTAGAATTTATGTTCATTAACTGTCATTTACATTATTACTAGAACAACTGTAATAACAGACACTGAGAAAATGTGTAGTTTATTACTTCACAATTATTTTGAGAACACAATGGTATTACGGGTGGAGTTATAATATTGTTTATAACCAAAAAACTGTTATGTAAAATGACAAAAGAATTCACTCTTCATCCTTTCTAAAATAATATTCTGTCTACAAAATTAAAATATCTTGACATTAACTTGTTATTGAACTTTGAATATTCTGAGTAACGTCAAATGTAGTAGAGAACAGAACTCCTGGATTGTCTGTGGGCAGAGAAGGCAGCTGGAGAAGTTAATGTATTCCTTTCCTTCCTGGATTTCTCAGTTTCAGGAAATATTCACAGTTCAGTTGGATCAAATTACAAAGTTTCATGTAGAAATGAACTATTCAAGACTACATGAGGTCATAGCAACCAAAAATGGGCTGTTTTGGAGGGCAGCAATGGCTTTGTTTAACAAAGCCATGTTAGAGAGAGTTATATATTATATATGCCTTTAGAAAAGTGACATTTTAGCAATGAAAATATTTATGTATTAAAAATGTTGGACAACATGCATATAATTGTTAATGGGGCTTTAAATTTTTAAGTTTTTTAAAATGATAAAACTTACAGTGATGCTTATGTATGTTAGCTTATCATTTTCCTTGTTACAAGCATTTTGCCAAGAATTTTCCAAATAGGACATATAATGAAATGTACTCCAAAGTTTTAACTAGCGCCATGTGAGACTGGCAGTGGCATATGCCATTCAGGTGCAGAGTCAGAGAAAAAGGAAAGTTTAAGAATTTGAAATAAAATCAATATACTTATTACAAGCGTAAAATGTTTAAAACTACCCCTAAGTGTGCAAAATGTGCTAAGACTGTTAGGACTGCGTTCTCAGAGTCCTGAAGCTGCCACGATGAAATGCCAGTGTGAGCTTAGCTTCAGAATAAAACGTTTTAATTTCATCCTATCTCTGTAAAGAAGCGTAGATCAGTAGCTATGAACATACATGACATAATTCTGCATGTTCACTATACACTGTTAGCACTAGACGTACCACCATCACAATATTAGATTATGTTGGTTACATCTTACTCATACTCATTTATGAAAAAAACTTAGTCTCACTACGGAGACAACCTAAAGCTTTAAAAATAGCTTTACCCTGGTCCAAAAAAAATAATTTAAAAAATGATCTTTAATAAAATGGCATCAAGTATCAGATTGCTTCTGGCTGGCTAAAAGAGTAAAAAAATAAATTGTATCCTCACTTCTTCCTAAACGCTTCATCCTCACTCTGGACACATGATTTTCCTAGAATGCCAAAGCTCTGAAATTAAATTCAGTTTCACCCACAAGACTTCTCACACATCACCGAAAACGGTTTCCTGCCTTTTCATTTAGCTTTCGCTTTGCCTGGGCTGGATCATTTTCGCAGTCCAGGGGCCAGGAGACAACTTGCTTTCGCGCCACCCCCCTTGGGCGGCCAGGTCCTTCCCACCCCGGCCCCCAGCGCTGCTAATCAGAACTTCTCCGCGCCCCGGTGCCCTGCGTGGAGGGCAGCAGCCCGCAGCCCCTTCCAGCAGCGCCCCGGCCACAGCACAGCCCGGCGCTGCCGCTCTGCTGGGTGTGTGTGTGTGTGTGTGTGTGTGTGCGCGCGCGCGCGTGCTGCACGCCGCATCCCAAATGTTTTGAACACAAACCGCAGCACGTCTGCGATGGGAATATTATCGACCAGAATCAGCTGGAAAGCGCTGCCCTGCTCTCAACAAAGAAAAGCTCCCCCACCTCCCGGTCCAGGTTTACAGACTGCATTGTTCCGACCGCAAACTCCCTTGCATCGGCGTCCCACTTCAGGAGAGCACATCGAGCAGTTTGACAAAGAAAAGCTTATTCCCCCCGGAGCCGCATTGCCCGCCGCCGCCGCGCACACACAGGTTCTCTGCTCCCGCCCCCGCACCCCGGGACTCTACCTCGGGGAGCCAGCCCTCCTCCGGCAGTTCACCTTGCTGTCTTCCAAGCAGTGGGGATGCTCCAGGCACCCCCAGGTAGCTCCAAGAGCTGCCTCCCGCGCCGTTGGGGGCATGTCTGCGTTTTAACCTGTTCGGTCCATATTCCATATTTATTTCAAACAAGAGTGAAAATATTGCCCATACCTTGGAAGGGTCTAATCCAGCCAGCAAAGACAGCAGTAGCAGATTGAGGAGGTTGGACGTCGCCTGCATTCTGATCTGGGTTTTGTCCCCTCCTCTGTACTCTCTTCTGTAGCCGCTCCGTCCTCACTGCAGAGACCTTTCCCTCGTCGGTTGCACTTTCTGCCTGCCAGTCAGAGCAGAGTGGAGGCAGAGGCGGCGGCGGCAGCCGTAGCAGCAGCAGCAGCAGCAGCGGCAGCAGCAGAGGCAGCCGCCCTGGGGGGCGAGCATTCCGCAGGCGTTCTCGAGCTGGGAGTCGGGAGCTCCGAGGGTGGGTTGGGCTGCAGTGGGCGCTGGCCGAGGTGCTGAAGCGCCGCCCTCCCGCGTGCCGGGGTCTACCTGCTCTCTCCCCTGCTGCTGCACAGCCAGTCCACCCCAAAAGTTTTGACCCAAGCAAAAGAAAAAGGGAGTAACTGCTGAGAGAGGTGTGGAGACCTGGACAACGGATATGACATCACCACAGCTCCTGGGAATCGGGGGGCATATTTTGCTGGGAAATTTGTTAGCCAAACAAGGCTTGACTCCCGTGCTCTAATTAAGCATTTGCTGGCAACTCGAGCTGCAGAGAAAGGAGTCAGTTAGATCCAGGATTATGAAACAAATATTGTACTGGAACCTTCCTTGCTGTCATTGACAGAGGACTGGCTATTTTATTTAGTGCTTTAAACAAAGTTTGCAGTGCAGACTGCCAGAATGCATTTCTTTTCCAAAGCTCACATTTTATGAACTGTTCCAGAACTGCACGGTCATTTATAGATCAATCACTTATGAATACCGTATTAAAATAGGAGTCTTTTGTTTAGGCGATTGCGTAGTTATCTACTTTGGTCTTTCTTCCAGGGGAAAACATTATGCATGAAAATGAAGAGGCTTTACTTTTTTTCCTTTATCTTTTACTCTAAATGTTTTATTCCATCAGGCCCTAACTGAGCACACCCCCCCCCCCCCAGTGCACGCATCAATCCTCAGGGATGTACTTTCCCCATCAATCCAACCGGTGCTCATGCAGGAAGAAAATTCACTGATGGATGTAGAGCTGCATGGAAAAATGCTTGTTTCTGAGCTCCTAAATACTTTTGTTTTCTGAAGCTTAGAAGAGGCAGACTAACCGCTTCACAGGAGCAAAGAAAGGTTGAGTGGTAAATTAACTCTCTCACTTATTCTGCACCATTTAACTACACTCAAACAACTCTACTTCTTAAAAGTCTAAAATGTAAGTATTCTCAATGAGATAAATGTTGAAGAAGAGCTGGCTAACACCCTGAAGCACCACTCTGACACAATTATACCTGTAAGGCTCGAGCTTCTATTGTTTTTCTGATGTGATGAAAACCAGAGATAGAGACTTTTCTTTTTTCTTTCAATGATAATGAATAGAAATTGTTTGGATATAAGATGCATAATGCATGCATTTTCCATTAGTCCATCTCAAAAATGCTACATTAAAAATAAGCTATTGCAATCAAAATTCACATAGTTTTGAAAGTTGTAATTCCCAATGACTTAAACTCGATTGCATGTATTTTCATCCTGACATTATAAATATGGATGCAATGTGCATGATAATTTGATGTTTTTTTCTACAAAAAATAGAGTACATAAAATAAACTAAACCTGTAAATTCCTTTAAAAGGAATAAATTATGCATGGTAAAAGGCTGCAGAATAATAGGAAAAAGGTAGAATTACTTAGGGTTTATTAGTTTAATGATAGCCTTAGCAATCATAAGCCCATTTAGAAATTGCTATTATTTTCTAGCAGAAATTGAAAGCAAAACAGTTTCCTCTGGAGATAAAACTGCAAAGTTGTGTGTTGCAATCTCTGGGATTCTTCTTTTACATTTCTTTTTTCTTTTTCTATCTGAGATAAAGCATGCTTATTTTTCAATAGCTCACAAACAAAAAATTGTCAAAATTTTATTATACACGAGTTCAAAATGTGTCATGTGATTGCACACTTAGAAGATGAATTTACATAATTGCAGCTGAGTGACATAATAGTGTCTTCTGATTTCCATATACGATTTTAATTATTTGTATTTTAGCATATTTCCCTTCCTTAGGTCTCTTCTCTTCTCTTGTGTCCTCTCCTCTTGTCTTCTCCTCTCCTCTCCTCTCCTCTCCTCTCCTCTCC
>NDGM011134886.1:0-10247 GCA_002564305.1 Octomys mimax | reverse complement strand
CCTTCATTTTGAGTGTTGGGTATTTGTCCCAGCAACGAGAGAAGAGTAACTAAGACAATAGCCTAGCTTATTTTAGCTCAATCTTTATTCAACAGTACAGAGTATTTAAGGGCAATCTTTATGTAATAGTTATGTAATCCAACATATGATACTAGTCCTGTTCCTTACACTTATTTGGAAATTTTCATCATTGTTCTAGTTGAGTTGAAGTGATTGGTTGAGTCAGATAAATCTCATGGTCCAAGAAGGGCAATAAAGCTCATATCAGTGCGGAGATTATTAGGTACTGAAATTCAAGTATAGTGGTCACTAAGGCCTCTAGAGAAGAACAACTTAGATGGTAGAATTAAATGATAGAACATATTGGTTGGTTTGAAGGTTTCTTTCTCTTTGAATTAGAGGAAGCAGCAGCGCTTCATTGTGTGAAAATCCGATCATTGTAGAGGAAAGTCAGCCAAATAGAACAGTAAGCAACAAAAAATTAAGACTGATGGAAATCATAAATACTAACAAAAAGAGATGAAGTAATACACATTTTAAAATGATGTCAGAATTATTCAGATAGGGTTTATTAATATACAGAGCATAACCATCATATTGTATACCCCATAGAACATGAATTTCTACCCAACAGTTGAAAGATTACATTTAGTTATTTTATTTTATTATCTTTAAGAGTAAAATCAAAAATAAAACATTGGTGTATTTTGAAAATATGAAAAGACTATTGTTAAACATCTTGATCAACACAAGAATTTTCCTTCAAAGCTCAAATCGTCACCTGCAGTTTCAAAATATGCAGAGTAAATAACACCCAGCAGTTGCTCTTTCTAGGACTGACTTTCATTTTACTGAAACTCTGGCATTGTTTCATTTTCGAATAGCGACATTGCAATTTCAGCTTCCCATAGTCACATCACAATGACAGGTGCAGGAATGAACCTATTCTTCTTCAAATGATGTATTTAGAACCTTGAAGCATGTGCAGATGCATCCTGTGCAATCAGCGTCAACATACTATCTGCTTTCAAAATTTCCATGCGAAAATGATGCATTGGTGTGTGCTATAGGCGAATGAAGTAAAACATCTCCAATAACTCTAAAAGAGGCAATAAATCTATTAAAATCAACCAGAAGAAAAAAAATTAAAAGATGCCATCAATTCAGGTATCTATTTATTCAAAGATAGGCTCTAAATGAACCAGAACTGACACCAGAGCCATTCAACTACATATTTTAATGTCACATCAAATTACTGTCACTCTAAGTGTACAGACAATGCACTTGCAACATATTAGTGGCGAATGTCACACTAATGCTGTGGCAAAATGCCAAAAGGGGACTTTATAACTTATTTAAAGAATGTACTTCTAAGTACAAGAATTCACATAGAATTGTCAAGTGAACAGACTTACAGAAACTTACTAGTTTGTGGTGGACAAATTTTATTCCCTAACCCATATATCAGTTATATTATTTAGCATAATAAATCTTTAATGCCCTTATAGTGTTTTATGGTCAATAATTTTCACAAAGTTTCTTGCAACATTCTTAGATATGAGTGGTTGATTTTTGAAACTGTTTTTATGAACACCATCTATCAATGTCTCCAAATTGCCTTAAATGGTTCATAGTACCTTCTTACCAACATCATCTCTTAAGAACAGGCAGGTTAGCAGAAATAATTCCTTTCGTTCTTTCTCTTTTGTATATTTGGATATTGTTATCTCTTCTCCTTGAAGATAAATCTTTTCTTCAATTTTCTGACCTTGCTAGATTTTTCTTTATCTTAACTGAACAATTTAAACCTGAGAAACATCAAGCAATCTTAATCGTGAAACTATAGGGTCTTGCTCCATGAGAAACAGTTTTGTGATAAATGTCTTCTGCAGCAAATCATTTCTCAAATTTCTAAAAGGCACGTGTCCTTTGAACCACATAAAACACATTTGGGATAAATCTACTTAAAATGATATTTTATGCGATTTTCAAACATATTAAACTGCTTCAGAGAAAACAGTTTTAAAAATCTTCCATATTTATAGACAATCGAAGCAATCATCTGGTCAACAGGCTGCTCTAACACACAGCCATCTATTCTTTTTTTTTCCCCTAGTGGGATGGAGGGTTGAACTCAGGCCCTTGCACTTGCCAGGGAAGTGCTTATTCCCCTGAGCCATCTCCCTGGCCTAGTCATCTATTCTTCCCAGTCTTGTCTACTGGGACAAAGCCAAATGGAAATGTATTAAACTCATGTTAAGGACCTCTCTGTTATAAAAATAATTCCACCAATGAGGCTGACGGACTCTGAAGTTAAACTGCATGCTAGAAAAATTTCTCATAAAATAGTCATGAATTGTAGATAAAATTGGAGCCATGAGTAGATTCTCTCCCTCCATCTCTCATAAGTTATTTCTATAAATGAAAATTCTATCTTTCAACTATGAGCTTATTCACTGATTTCACTTAAAACTGCTGCTGAAGTCTGAAGACAAATACACTTGGCACGATAAACTTGAACTTTTAAGTATCCCTGTATTTGGTAACCAAGTTTTTTCCACTCAAAAATATTCCCACTCTCTAGGAGGCCAAAATGAAAGCTGGTTAGAATATCTGTTCCCTCTGCCACTTTGGACCAAGTGCTCAGTGCTAACTAATTGCTAATTTTTTTTGTCATAGATTTCACTTTCCCTCTTTGTCCCTAGGCCACAACAAGACCAATAAAACATCAGGAATGCCCGTATCTGGGAGCGCTGGCTCAGGGCCCCATCTCACACACTCCATCCAGGAGGCTTCTCTCTACAGAAACCCATAAGAAGCGACTGGTCTTAAGTCAAAGTAAAAAAATCTCATTACATTTTGTCCTTCTTAGGACAAAGCCCTTTGTTATACTTCTCATCACAAAGATCACAGAAGGAGGGCATAAGAGCTGTGGTCCCAGTCTGCTTTCCTGCCTCTGCTTCTATGCAAGACAACAGGCTTTTATTCCTATTTTTCTCAAGGAAAGAAGGGAAAAGAAAAGTAACTCCTCTTAGGGTGCCCTTTGATTACTGGTCGTTTTACCCACTTGTTAGAGGAGCTGCTAAAATAAATCTCTAAGAACCATGAGGTTCACAACACACAAATTCTCATGCATGAAATCATCTCCATTTAAAAAGTATGGTGAACAGGCCTGAGTTATATTTCTTTTTTTTTTCTTTTTTCTTTTCTTTTTTTTGGTGGAACCAGGGATTGAACTCAGACCCTTGAGCTTGCCAGGGAAATGCTTATTCTACTGAGCCATCTCCCCAGCCCTATATTTTCTGAAAGTACAGCCAAGTTGTATTGTCACCTTTCTTCAATATGAAAGTTTAAAATCATCCACAACGATCGGAGTAATACAGGTTTCCAAGGATTTTTTTCCTCATAAATGTAAAAATTGTTGTATCACATCATGTGAGATAATTTCCAAAAAAAAAAAACCTGTAAGATATCATTTTTCCCAAATTTTTATTCATTTTACAGGGCAGCTGCCTCATGTCTGTCTTCTCTGAACCATGAGTTGTATGACTAAATGTTTTTTCTTTTTGTATTTTATGGCAGGGTCTATAGGGTGTTCAGGGTCTCACTACTAGATCAGACTTGTAGTGATCCGCCTGTTTACAGCCTTCCAAGAGCTGGGATTATAGGTGCGCACAACCACTCCCAGTCTCATTTCTCTTCTCAGTGCCCCCTGGGGGCGGGGCCAGCACGGCAAGCCCAGGGATTGAACAGCCAGCCCCTGTGCCTGCTTGTAGGTGCTTTAATTTTCTGAGCTATTTGGCCAGCCCCATATGACTATATGATAGAGGCCTTTGCATTGAAAAATAAATGCTTGAGAAAGGAAAAAAAAAAAAAAAATACTTCAAGTTCTATCCTCACAAAAGCAAAAGAACAACCAAAGAAGGAAATATACATTTGCAGGAAAGCCAGAGATGCTCATCTGGGAAATTAATGAAAATTCATTCCAAAATGATAGGTGAACAATAGCCTACAACGTAATCACTATAAATGGCAGTCTATAGAACATTTTTAAGAATAAAATGAGTTTCATTCAATAATTAGCAGTGGTGATAAAATGAGGATGATTATCTCACATATTTTTTTCAAAACACAGCTTGAAACTCCAGGAAGAGCAAAATTTCTCAGTAGCAAGACATGTCCCCCATATACAACCTCATAAAGCACCTTAATTTTGAGCCAGTGATAAGAGTTAAGAAATGTGACAGATATTTCATAACAAAGAATTGATACATTTCCTTCTCTAAAAGTTCAGCTATAGCAACTGGTTTTGCTATGAATAATATTTCCATATACTAATCAGACATAGTGGCACATATTATAATCCCAGGACTCTGGAGGCTGACACAGGGGAATTACCATGAGTTCCAGGCCAGCCTGGGGCTACTTAGTGTTTCAAGGCCAGCATGAACAAAATGATGAGACCCTGCCTCAAAAAAACAGCCAAGGGGGCCAAGGAGATGGCTCAGTAGAATAAGGGCTTGCCTGGCAAGCACAAGGGCCTGAGTTCAATGAACCCCGGTTTTGAAAAAAAAAGAAAAAAGCCAAGACAAGACAAAAGCACTATGGGTACTTTTCACATCTTCAGAATGATCCATACACAATATGTAAAAGAACATTTGATCCCCCAAATCCTATACTGTCTTCAATTTCTGACACTGTCAAAGAGAGGACATACTTAGGATCAGTTTGAGAGACCACCACAGAGGGATACTTGAAGTTTGAGCATTAGTTTGTGTCATTTAAAGCTATTAACAACCAACAAAAAATTAAAATAAATGCACATTACAATTTTCTCCCTAGTAGTAGGAAGGTGAAGAACAAGTAGCCTATGAAAGCTAAATTCTTCTCCATCATCCAGAGTCAATATTATGTAGACTTGATAAATTGAAACTTGACCTATAGGTATGTTAACTTCAAATGACAGCCACTAAGAGTCCTAAACCATGAGACTGTTAGCTCTTCAAGTGCCTTCTAAGGCTGTAAACTGGAATATCCTGAGGGCCTCAGCAGGTATCTGGTCAGCCAAGAAGCAGGACATTCTGAATGTTCATACAAATCCTTATAAGAAGGTTTCTGTGTGATCTATCCATTTTGTGAATCAAGGACTTATTTTAAGAAATGCTTTAAGAGCCAGCAGTGTATGAGCCAGCACACATCAAAATGTGTGCTGAAGCCACAGTTTATCTACAAACCATCTGTTTCCTTCTCCAGTGGCATCAAAAGGCCTGTGCTAGAGTCGAAGCAAGAAAGTGGGACTGTATGTTGTGGTCCTCCGTTTACTCAACCTAGGAATGCATTTACACAAAAATTCATTTGCAAATATAGCAGACTCACATGACAAAAACAGAAAGGATACTCTTCATTAGCATATACCAATCAAGTAAATACCGTAGCTGTCTTCTCAATTGTCTGTCTGCCACATAATTTTCTGATTTCAAAAATGGTTAATAATAGCTGATTTGTTTACCTTGTGGAGTTTTTGGGAAGCCCAAGTGAGATAATATATAAGTACAAATTTATTTTAAATTACCAAGAGCTATAGAAATGGACGATTATGTCTTTGGTACAATTCACGCTCTCTCGCACTCTCCTTCAAGATTAATATAAATGATTAGATGGTAGAGGCCTTTTCATCTAAATTTAAATGCTTGAAAATAACAGATAAGTACATGAGAATTTGTTGCTAAAAAAAGAGGTGTTGCTTTATTCTTTCATTTAAGTAATCTCATTACTTATTTGCTTTCTGTCTAAGAGCCCAGCCTTTTAGCACCAAAGCAAAGCCATTTCACCCATTAAAATGTCTTAGGAGAAAAGCAATGATTCCTTCAGATTAAAAGACAGCATAAATGTTCTAATAGAGAGACATATGAAATAATAGCTGATTATCTAGCTACATGTTACTCTGGGAAGAGGCATTTGATTCCTTAAGGAAAATGAACAACAAATATTACGTTGAACTTAATTCAAAACTGTATGTCAAGAAAGTTAAAGCTGCAAAAAGGAAAGGGGAGACTCAGGCTACAGAAACTGTCTGGGCTCTGCAAGGAGTCAGTCATCTTTGTATAGATCTAGAGCTACAGTTTTCTCAGATGCCTCCCATAAGAAAGGAGTCCAAGTATTAAAGAAAGCTAAGTGTTAGGAATGTTCACAATTCTACAATCACTTTTGAAAACCTCTGCTTTGAAAAACTAACTGTTTTATCTTCATTCTTTGCATCATTATCTTCCCTAACCAAACAAGTAGAGTGGCTTAAAACCTTAGGCTCAATCTTAATTTCAAGGGAGTGAAAGACAATGAATCTAAAGTGGGATTTCTAAGAGAATGTGCAGAACATAACCCTATCCCCATCTGCCTCAAAATTGCCTGTGAAGTTAGGCAAAGAGCATTTTTTCCCCTATGGTAGAGTTTTTTAAGTTCCACAAGGTAAACCATGTCCTAGGATAATGTAGGTGCAACATACCTGCCTCAAAGTCTCTCTTCTTTTAAGTGGCAGAATTCACTAAAATAAACTTGGGTAAGGGAGAGTGGAGTGTGATTACAATGCCAACAGACACAGAACAGGCAGTAAAGGAAACCACAGGGAAAAGATGGAGCACAATTTCAATGGATGCATTCCTCAAAAAGAGCTACACTTTCCAATCTGTTCTACTCATTGGAAATTCACTCACTTTTAGTCTACACTGGAATCGATCACTTACTCAGCAGTATGTGGAGAGAGGCTACAGTGGTCTTGAACAGACTTAACTGTCTATAAGAGGAAAAAATATATTAGTTATGACTTTCTTGTTAAGCTGCCAGGAGCACACTGAGGCTTTTAAAAATGTCATTGCTCGGCTTTCCACCTACCCCTCGAGGCTCCTTAGCGCAGTAAGGAAAGATTGTGCTACATCGCACTCAGCATTTCCAACTCTGTAGAACCACAGTGAGGTCTGAAACACCTGAAAAGAAATAGTGGGTCCCCACTGGCCAGTCTAGCAGCTTAAGCCGCGCGGAGAAGGCAAGGGACACGCAGAAAGGGGACAGGGCACATTCATTTATACTTCCACAGGGTCCAATGAACTTAAATTGTTTCTATAAAGAGCATTTTCATTTATTTTTTAATCTGGATAACATCTACACTGGCTTGGAATCATTAAAATAAAATTTAATTAAACCATCTTCAGTAAGCGTGATACAATATGCTTGTTTTAAATCAAGCAAAGTATAAATCATCACTGTTACTGGCCTGTGTTTCTGAGTGATTGTGACAGCGCAGAGGTGGGTAAAATGGATCCATTTCGGGGAACGTGAAGATAATAAATTTATTAACAAAAAGAAAAGAGACATACGAATGTGTCATATTGCAAACAGAAAGTGTAAATAAATACTTGGCTTTACACGGAGCACATCGGGCCGCATTATTAAGCTGTGTTTAACCGCATCCTCTTATGTTGGTATTTTTCAGGTGCAGCGATTCTTTAGAATCTATCCTATTTGATGTGCTGGTCTCTAACATTTGACCACACTTACAGCACAAGTGTAAAATCAATTTTCTGTTCTCCCATTTATCTCTGTACTGATGTTAGTTGGCTCTCTAATGGAATGAGTCTTCTGGAGAGGTAGTTATTTTACTTCAGAGTGGCATTTCAGAGGCCTTAAATGGGCTGAAGAGATGGCATGTGACCTTTAGGAATATTTTAGTCCTACATTTCTTTGAAAAAGAACTGTTTAACCCTGTGTATATTACAGCATCTTCTTCTGTTATGCTTCATATTCACAATGCTGAAGGAAACTTTGATTTTCTTCATGTAGAACAACTTGGTGAATTTCAGAATCCATAAATTTTAATATGTATATTTATTGAAGGGTACAATCTCACAATTAAATTAGTCTGCTACCCACTTTCCTATAATAGTTTCTTTAAGCATAATCTCATATTATTGCCTTATTTTAATAGCTTTTTATTTTTATCTTTTTATGCATTTATTTTTGGTGCTGAAAATTGAACTCAGGACCTTCCATTTACCAGGCAAGTATTTATGCTGCTGAGCTACCTCCCTGGCCCTACTTTTATTTTACTATTTATTTGTTTTTGGTTTTTTAAGACAAGATCTTGCTATGACTTCAGGCTGGCCTTGAGCTCACTTTGTAGCCCAGGCTGCTCTAAAACCCACAATGATCCTCCTGCCTTAGCCTCCCAAGTGCTGGGTCTGATAACCTTTTAAATTGATACATAAATAACAAATAATCCACATGAAAAGAATAAATACGGAATGTATTATTTTCCCTAATCTTCTTTAAAGGACAAGTGCCATAATCATGTTGTTCTAAAAATATGATTTTGTATATTTTATTTAATTTTAAATTTAATTTCTCATATTATCACTTCAAAAGAATTCATATTTCACTTGTCACATCAATATGGGCCATATTTCACCTTGATTATGCATGATTGAATAAATAGGAATGCATAGCTTCTCACTATAAATTGAGTTTTAGAAATATTGAAATATTATTACTAATAACCTCTTTTCAGTTGTTTGATTTCCATAATTATACATCATCACTGTGTACTTTAAAAAATTTTCATACAGCAACAACAAATGAAATCTCTGAAAATAGTAATCTCCAATAGAGGCAATTGCCCTTTCAGAATCTTTCTCTAAACTCCAGAGGGCAATGCTGAAAATTTTAAAAGAAGAAAAAAACAGGCATGGTGGTGCCTGCCTGTAGTTCCAACACTTGGAAGGTTGAAATAGGAGGATCTCAGTGAGTTCAGGGCCAGCATGGACTCCCTAGTTCAAGCTGAACTGCAGTTCAAGGCCAATCTGAATTGTGTAGTAATACCCTGTCTCAAAAAATAAAAATAGAAACCTTTTTATATTGGGAGCTGGCATCTTAGTACCAAACTTTTCAATGAGATAGCATATAGTTTCATGAAGAAGCACAATAACTTCTTACCTTTTACAAATGTAATTAATTCACTTTGAAAGAGGGCATGAGAAAGGCTTTTTTGAAGAGAGAAGGACAAATGTAGTTGTGAAGTCTTTCTTTAGTGCTTTTCTGGGAAGCTTGGGTATATACTTGTGTTATAAGGTTATACTAAAGGATCACCGTAGCATTTACTAAGTAAACAGCTGTACAGGGAACATTGTTTAAAATATTTTTGAAATCCTTCTCGACTATAGACACACCTTGTTAATCAACCAGCACAGGTAAATTCCATCTTTAAAACATTACGGGAACTGAGCGCCCTGCAGAATGTATCCTACAGGGAAACTTTCACAGACAATGAAATAGAGGACATTTTTACACCGGACCAAGGCAAATGGACTTTAAGTACCTTGCTCTGAATTGTTGTTTTGTTCTTGACATAATTCTAACAAAAACGAACCTTCCATCTTGCAATTTGGAGAATTGTGCTCGGCTTTCAATACAGGCAGCATAAACAGTTCTTGGGATCATTCTGCTCAGCCTATACACTTGTACAAATCTTCCTAATTCATAGTAGTTCCTAAGGGCTGTAAAGCCCTGACCCTGGATTTGAAACTTCAGGTTGAATTGTAACGAGCGCAGCAGTGTTTTAATTGTGTCAGCATTTGTGTGAAGCACACATCCAAGGAAAGGAAGACCTATGCTCTGCGCAGGTATTCCGGCCACAATTTTGTTTATTTTTTGCATTCACTGTGAGACAGACCTTAGTTTTTCTAGCAAAGAGCAATTACTCCTAATTCTTCTTAACGTTTTTTGTACTGATTTGTTTGTTTGTTTGTTTGGTGCTTAATACAAGATCTACAGGGTCTCACTACACAGATCGGACTCATAGTGATTCTCCTGTTTTCAGCTTCCCAAATGCTGGGATTACAGGTGTGTGCCATCACACCCAGGCTCAATCGCTGTCTCAGTGTGCCCCAGGGATGGGGCCGGCACAGCATGGCACACCAGGAATCAAACCGCAGTCCCTGTGTCTGCCTAAGCAGGCATGTTAGTCCACTGAGCTATCTGGCCCGTCCCCTTACATGTTATGTCTTGATCATCATTACATCCTTCTTGTCTCCCCACCTTTCCTTCACCCCTACTTCCAAATCTTAGTCTCATCTCCACAAACTCTATCTCCCTGTTTCCTGTCATCCATCCTTTATTTTGCTTTTTTTCTTTTTTTCCCATAATTTTATTGAGAAATAAATAGCAATGACACAGTTTCAAATCAAATTGGTAGGACAGTT
>NDGM011134884.1:0-11561 GCA_002564305.1 Octomys mimax | reverse complement strand
GAGAGAGAGAGAGAGAGAGAGAGAGAGGGTTCCTATGATAAAAAATAAGCATCTGTTAGTATCACATTGCAGCTGATGAGGGCCTCTTGGATGAGAGGTTTGGGTTCAAGTTAATAGACAAATATAAATCATTTATGAGGAAATAACCTATATCAAGTGAAGCTAATGCTATTTCTTAATTTCTGAAATCTGAGTCTCAAGCTGAGTCGAACAAGTAATGCCAAACTCACTGTGGAGATTTATATTCTTCCTCCAACAATTCTGATCTCATTCCTTTCAAAATAATGTGGGCATTTCTGGGAAGACGTAGATGGTCTTTTAGAAGATAGTGGGCTATTTCAGGTGGAATATTTACAGATTCCACTATAAATGGAATTTTTTAATATCTCTTTGTGTAGTATGGGAAACTTACCTATGGTTTTCATTAGGGGAATTAGTAAAAGTACAGGATTAGACCATTCTGCTGATTCTGCTGAATTACGTTAGAGTACAATACACTGTCAATAGAGGTGGAAATTAAGACCACTTGCAAGGTTGCTGCCACAAGGGTAAAAGGAACTGATAAAAGTTTGATGAACTGGAGAAGAGTGCCGACAGTGGGGATGGCTAGAAGTATTAAACACTTAGTTTGGGGTTAGTGTGGGAGAGAGTCATTTAATTTTATAGTTAGACCAATCTGGGATTAAGTCTCAGCTCTGCAGTTCTGTGTTGTATGACCTTGGACAAGCCAGCCTCCCTTTCTGGGCCTTCGTGTTCTTGTTTATTGAACAGGGAATATGTAATCCCTAAAGCATTCTTGTAAGGATTACATTTTGTATGAGTGTTATATATTTTATGTGTAAAGTGCCCTGCTACATTCTGATTTCCTCTCCTTCCTTCTACCACTTTCTCCTTCCTATTCCCAACAATTCTACTTTTTGCTTCCATCATAAAATTTATGGGAGATTTTTTATGAGTTATGGCTCATGCTATATAATATCTTGGAGTTGTCTATGTTTAAATTAAAACCTTTCTTCCAAAACTGTGTGGATCTTAGCAAAGAAAATGCAGACAACAAAGAAAATGCTTATCAATTATGAGAAACAGCTAACTAACCATAAAAATTCAAGCTTCTTTCATAGAAGCAGAATAGAATGGCCACAGGGAAGTAGCTATCAAGCCAGAAAACTATTATATTTTGCAGTACCCTTTGCATTTATGTGCAGTTAGTTATGCGGGTAGTTTTCACCAATGAAATGAAAGCAGACAAGTTATATGTCTCCTCCACAGTAAGATAATTAATGAATAGATACATTTTTTTTTGCTTCCTCATTCTTTTTCCAAGGGTTTGATGTAGACAAGTTTCATGACCATAGATGCCTTTGTGATGGACACAGAATTAATTTATATTTCTATCTCATCTCTTGGAGGAGGGTCACCTTCAGATGAAGACAACCAATTCTGAACTTGAATGTGAAATAAACTCCCCTTATCTATACTTGGACTGTCTTTGTTATAGCAGCTACTTATATTCTAATACATCTGGATGGTCTGCGATGACAGATTGTATATATTAGTGGAAATGAGATACTAAAGCCCAGACAGGGTCTGGTTACCTAGCAGTTGCAAGTTAATTAGAGGCTAGACCAATGATCTTTAAATTATTTTATTGCCCTAAACTAATAATACTAATATATAATTTCTAATAAATATTTGCTGTATTCCAAGCCCCATGCTAGGTATTTTACATCAGCATTTTTTTGACTTCATAATCACTCCATGAGGTACGTGTATCCAAAGATGAGAAGATGAGAAGCTGCTGGTGAGTATAAGAAACCTGGAAAGTTGGAATATGAGTAAGGAGCAGGTTTGCACCCAAATTTTCTGATGCCAGAGTCTGAATTTCTCACCACTAAACTACGTTGGCACCCCCAAATATGTAAGGGCATGACTTTGCATGCATCCACTACATATCATCTCTTTGTTCTAGAAATTTAGCTGTGGGAAATTTTCTGGAAAATAGCCCCATTTGTGTTGCAGTAGTGGTTCATTTTCCTGTCTGAGGAGAAGGGCTGGGAAGCAACACTGGTAGAGCTTCCACAGTGTTGGGTACAGATACATCTTATCTGATAGAAGTCTTCAGAGATGAGTATTCTCACCATTGGATAGACAAAGAAAACCAAACTGGAGCCACCTAAAAGACTGCCTGCATGACCCTTCATTCCTTTAACATGTGTTTACTGACTTTCTACTGTGCGGCCAGGACTCCGTTGGCCACAGGAAGTCCCAATGTGACCAAGATGGACGCGGACCCTCTGTGCGAGGGAAGGTGGTCCAGCAGCTGCACCTGTCAGAGATTGAGCTAAAAAAATTTGGATGCTTGAATATCAGGAAAAATTGTATGGAATTCTGGCTCTGGGTAGACACTGAGCTCACTGTGCCTGGGTCTGTTTTTGCCGTGAGAATCAAGATGTAATGTCTGCATGGTTGAAAGGACTGTCAGAAGTGATGGGGAGAGAAAAACAGGTGACAAGGAAAAGAAGTGAGCCAGGAAAAAGGCTTTTTCTATGTCTAGAATCTGGCTGCTAGTAGTTGTTCGATAAGTGTCAGCTATTATCAATTACTATTAGAGCAATTTCTGCATCCTACGAGGGATTTCAAATATTTCTTACCCACAGAGCAGCACTGTTCCCAGCTCCCTGCAAGTTGAAAGGACTCATTATTTATTAACCAGTTTCTGTTTTCTATATTATCTTATTTTCTACACCATATTACACATTTTCTCACAACTCTCCCAATAATTTTACAAGGTAGCACATCAGTAGGGATAGCTTATGCTATTATTTAGCAATGAGCACTCCCAAATCTAGATGACTTAAGACAACAAAGGTTTGTTTCTTGTTCGCGCTATGTATACATCACAGGGTGGCTGCTGACTCTCCTCAGTGTTCCCTGTTTTCACGGTGGGGCTTGGAGTGATGAGGAGTCTGCTGTGGATGCTGATGTTGTCAGGGGAAAGGGAAAGGAAAAAGTGGCGGAGAACACACAGGCTCCCGAAGCTTCTGCCTGGAGGGGCCATGTATTACTTTTGTCTGTGTTTCATCAGACAAGGCTGACCAGTGTCCTGCTGACTTTAGTTAGGATGAGGTACAGTGGTCTTAACGTGTGCTGAGAAGGACTGACTGTCAGCAGTCCTCATGGTGGCTTCAGAAATGTGTTGCTTATACTCTGCAGATTCTTGGAAGTGAGACCAGAGGGAAGTGGATTTGCCTCCATCTATCTGACTCCAAACCCCCATTCCCATGCTTGCCACCTGCTCTTGAGTCTTCCTATTGCCCTCAGAACCTGCTCCCTCAGATTCGTGTCTCTCTTGGGTGTCTTTATCTTTCCCTTCTCTCCCATCATCCATGTGCATCAGTATCTGTGAGTTTCCAGTAGAAGAAAATTTCTCTTTTTCAACTGGCCCTAGATGTCCAGTCACCGCCTGGCTCTATCTCTCCCATCCTACATTCCCATCAAAGTTTTCTCAAGCTATTCTATAAGTGTTTCTCCCTTTCCCGTTGTCCTACCACTATAGGTCCTGCCCTTACCATGCCCTGAAATGACCCCCTCATTGACCTCACAGCATGAGGTCTTTTAAAAGCTTTATGTTTCAGTCTGGCCCCTCACAACCCAGCACACATGCTCCCTCAGCCACCAGCTCCCTTCCACTTGGCTGTGACAGCCAAGCCCTCCTCTGCCTTCCCTCTGCCTCTCCACCACTGCTTGTGTCTTTCCTAGTCTCTCTCTTTTTGTCCCTTAAGTGACATCTTCTAGAGGGCTGAGGTGCCAGCTCTTTCTGTTATTGCGATGCACATTCTGTCTGGGAGTTTCTGCACACTGATGGCTTGTGCCTTGGCAGCATAAGCTCAGACCCAAGGCCTCCATGGGCATATGGATCCCATTGTCCTCTGGACATCGGCACTTACATGTCTCATATCGATCATGAATTTGCTGTTTTGGAGAACGTTATGAGGCCAAGAATGAGTCTGATAAGTTTCAGCTACTAATTGCTAAGGAATTGAACATCTCATCAAATTAATCTAAAATCTGGTTTTTTGAGTTATTGTTAGAATCAGACAAGTGTTTTTTCCATCTCCAGTTTTCTATGAGATGAGATTTTTCTTTGCCTGTTTCTGGCTTTTGTTTGCCCCTTCTGGGGTGTGAGATTAATTTTCTAGCGGGTGAATTTGAAAACAATCCATGGGCATGACCAGCTCTTCTCTCCTTTGGAGCAGGCCTGGGCTGCCAAGGATGCTGGCTTCTCTCTCCTCACTCTCTCTTAGGTCTTACCTCACTGGCATTCCAGGTGTGGCAACTCAGTCTGTGGGCTGGGGGAAAATCTGCCCAGTTCTGGAACTAAATACTTGTAAGTCATGTGCAGGCCGTGTCCCGCAACTTGGCCTCTCACAGCAGCACATTTGATACTGGCCTCCACCCTTACTATTGTTTGATTTGCAATTTGTCCAAAGCCTAGGCAGGGAAAGAACACCACTTAGTGTGTGTGTGTGGTGGGGGGAGGTTATTGGATGCGCTTTGAAAACATAAAAATTGAGACGTGGCCTCTCTTTGTCATTTTTTTAATTTTAGTGAATTGTTCTGCTGTGGGATTATTATCACACATGTCTATTGTATTTTCATTCATTCACCTGAGGAATTATAAAGGGCTATGCACATTACAAGTAGTATAAATCATTGCTCATGCAGCAGTATTTGTGAACAGTCTATTGGGTTTGGGAAATGAAAATAAAAGAAACTTCATGCTTAGGACCTTGCAGCCCCCTGAGAAGCCATAGAAGGACAGAGACAATGTCAATCTTGGGTCGCCCCCGGCCAAGAGACACAGGTGAGGTTATGGGAAAAGCAAGGGCAAGATTTGAGGAAACATTAGGGAGGTAGTACAAGAGTTTATTTTTGAAAGATGAATGAGCATCAGAGACAGGAAGTGAGAAGAGGGTGAAGTGTAGGGACTGGAAGGTGCCCACAGGAGTACAGAGCTGAGCAAGCAGAGGCTTTGGAAGAACTGCAGGGATTGGTTTCGCTGGGCTGCGGGTACTGGCAGAGGGCAGCCAGCAGTTGGGCTGCGGAGGTGACATTGACTGCCCATGTGGACCCCTTACTTCAGGCTCATGGGAGGAAATAGAGATGACCTTGAGAAGAGCAATGGCAAGGACACATGGCGCCATGTGGGTGCTGTACTTCTGGTCTCCAAATGGGGAAAGAAATGGCTATGGAACACGTCCCCTCTGCATGGAAGGCAGGATCACCGTAAGGAAAGAGGAAAGGGGCTCAGAGCCCTGTATGCAGCCCGGGTCTTCTCAGATCCTTCCCCTGCCCCCGCCCTGATGCCTGGCACTGAGATGTTAGTTTATGCAAAGACCCACTGAGGTAAGAAGAGTGGCTCTTATTCCCCCTGCTAGAGAGACACAGAGCCACCAATGGGAAATGGAGTGAGCTGCTTGTGGTCCCAAAGGAAGTAGCCTGGGGATTTTCAGGAATAGGAGAATTTTCCTGCAGTGTTTAGGGAGTACCTGTGAATTCTAGAGGAAGATAACCTGGTCCTCAGCTAGTATAAAAAGCTGATGCTGACTTCAAAGGCTGGGACACACAGGGAGGAAGTGATCATAGCTCTGGCAGTGTGAGAGGCTCCAAAGAGAAGGCAACTTCAGAACTGAGCCCTGACGATGAAGCAGATATTGGCCGACCTGAGCACAGTGAGTGCAGGCAAAAGCAAGTTGGGTAGAAGGGCCTTAACTTCCAGGTGTCTTGTGGAGGATTCGGAGCAGCGAGCTTCCCACAAGGCCCTGCTTGTTTCCCAGCCTTCCCAGCCACTGTGAATGTCATGGCTCAGGCTGGGAATGTCTTTCCAGAGGCTCGGGTGCTCAGAGCTGGCCTTTTGGTGGGTGATGGCATCCTGGACGCCCTGTCCTCAGCAGTGGGCTAATCCACTGGAGAGTTCAGAAGCAAAGGTACTGTTAGCATGTAGCTGAAGAGGCGGTCACTGAGGGTGTGATGTGGAAGGCTGCTCCTCCCTCCCAGCTCAGAGGTCTCTCTCTGCTTCCTGGTTGCCATGTCGTGAGCACTTTCCTCCACCATATGCTCCCAGCATGCCGTGCTGCCTTGGAGCCAGCCAAGCTCATGAAAATACGAGCCGAAGGCAAGACTTGCCTTGATTATGTTTTGGTTTCAAGCATGTGTCTCAGAGACCGACAAGTCGTGAAGACAGTGGACTCCAT
This sequence comes from Octomys mimax, assembly GCA_002564305.1. Classification (NCBI taxonomy): domain Eukaryota; kingdom Metazoa; phylum Chordata; class Mammalia; order Rodentia; family Octodontidae; genus Octomys; species Octomys mimax. The sequence continues at coordinate 5,307 of NDGM011134884.1, read as the reverse complement.
CTTGGTAACCGGCCTTTCCCTTCTACTGTTTGCTTTTGCAGTTCATGTCCTGACCTGACAAGGAAGGGGACAAGGGAAAGAAAGCTGGTGCTTTTCAACACCTTGAGTAAGTTCCATCTATTGCCTCACTTGATTTCACCATCCTCTAAGGCCAAGGCTGTCATTGTCCCAAATAAAAATGGAGGAAATCATGGCTCATCGACAGTAAGGAATGTGTCCAGGGACACGCAGTAAACTTCCCATTTAATGACTGGTAACCAAGTGGCAGAGGCAGAGCTGTGGACTGAGCCGAGGCAGCTTGAGGTTCTGGTCCTTGTTGACATAAGATGCTGCTGCTCTTCTGTCTAGAGGCCCAGATCCCCAAGGTGTCACCCTGTCCATAGACCTCAGCACCAGCCTATCACTCCCAAACAACCCAGGCCTGGAAAGACATCAGGAGGGAAATTCAGTCAGTGTCCACCGATGAAGGTGTTAGAGGGCTGGGCTGCTGTAGGTGCCACATCTTCCTCTCCACTGCTGGCCGTTTGCCTCCAGGACCTAGTGCTACTCCTGTAACCTCATAGGTGTCACTTCAGCTCCCAAAGCCTCAGCTATCTTAGAAGAGTAAATGGCTGAAGTGTGTGTTTTAGAGAATAGAGTAGAAACTAGAGGTCCCTCCAACTGGAATACACTTTCCAGAAGGATTTCATTTGGGCAGCAATCTGTTTAATTGAATTTGGATGCCTCCAGGGCAGGGACAGTGTGCAACCTTGTTTCTTCCTGCCTGTCCCTGACTAATAGCCTTTCCTTAGCACATGCTCTACCCTTGTGTGTGGAAACTCGCCTTTTGATCATTTGCAGCCTCAGGTGCCAAGGTGAAGCACTTTACTGGGAAGCTGAGGCGTTTCTTCCCCAGGGCCAACTTAGCCCTAAAATGTGCATGGTTGTACATTTTGGTGAGCAGACAGCAGGCCAGGTGTTAGACCACCTACTCATTCACTTCTGGACACATCTGTACAGTGCTCAAGCTGCTAGGCCAGCTGCAGGAGCCCTGTCCTAACACACGCTCTCCTCACAGACTCCTGCTTCACTCTTCGAACTTCCTGATGGGACCCTTCAAGGTGCTTGAGTCAGCAGTCTGGGTAGAGAGTCTGAGTTTGCTTGAAGCACGTGATTTCTTGTCCTGAGCAGAGAGCTTTTGACACAGTCGGCTCTGAATATATGAAGCCCAGAGCAGGGGAGGATCAATGAAACTGCCTCATACCCATGCCCAGCGCATGGAGCAAAGAACATTAGTGGATGAATGAATGAGCACACAGGTTAGCTATGAAAACAAGACATAAATCCCTGTGTGAAATGTTTACTAAGAAAATTTTTAAATAAGTGTTCACTGCAAGAACTCAAGAGGTGGTACAGGGCAGCGCATGAGTGCCAGACTGACTGTCAGGCCATGACTGTTACAGGGGTCCACCAAGGTGGAGGGGGCAACGTGAGGACTCGCTGTCAGAGAGCTTGGGTGGGCTTTTAGTCATGCATTTGCACATCACATTCATTCATTCCTCAGATGCTTCTCAAGTAAGTAGTGTGCCAGCCAGCCAAGAGGAGGGGCGGAAGGAGCAGTGCAAAGCTCACAGCCTCAGGAGCTCTCGGCTAGTTGGGTGACACACAGACAACATAAGCAAGCTCCTAAAGTATTGTTGGAGATTACTCTTGGGGGGCTCTGTGGTCTCACAGCTCACACTACCCACTTCTTAAACTGCAGTGGTATAGCCAATAGTTTTGTTTCTATCACCACATATTTCTGAAGAAACCCTACAGTTCGACATCTACTAATTCTTTAAAACACCCAAGGGGCCAGGGAGATAGCTCAGAAGCACTTGCCTGGCAAGTGCACAGTCCCGTGTTCAATCCCTGGCACCACAAAAAATAAATAAATAAACAAAATAAAACACCCACATCTTCCTCCCAGCCTCCTCCCTCTATCCTTTTCTCCTCATCTTCCTTAAATTAGCCAGCATCCCTGAAGGAAGCTGCACTGTCTGGGGCTGGCCCTCAGGTGGGTAGTTGGCACTCAGGCCTGGAAGCACAGGTATGCCTGGAAGGGCAGGCCCAGTTGTCTCCAGAACCCCGAGGAGCTGCCACACAGCCTTTCTGATGCATCTATCCACACCGCAGTCCCCCTAGTCACCCTGGCAACTGTGCCATAGTTTCTCAGCAGCTATGCCAATGACGGTGGAGTGTTCTCTTGCTCACCAGAAAAGGTGAAGCACACATCTTGGGAAGGTAGCACATGTCTCATGGTCCCTTCTGTCACTTAAAAAAGGGACAACCTAAGGAACACTCTGGTGTCAGAGCCCAGAGCTGAAGTCCACAGCCACAGGTCCTGCTCAGGCAGCAGGAATATAGAGGAAAGTGCAGCTGCTGGGACCCTCCAATGGTCCTGTGTTCCTGCACCTTCTCTGAGGCTCATGGGGCAGGCAGTGAGCTCTCTACCCAGGAGGACAGATGAGAGATTTCACCTTCCAGTGCTGCACTGGGCACGAAGGGGACAGTGGTGAGAGAACAGTGTAGGTAGCAGCCCACAGCTGTTACATGCACAGCATCCTGTTGTTGTGGAGTGGACACTGCTCTCTAGTAGGGTGGACAAGGCAGTATTTGAAAGAGCAGTTCTTGGCATAAAGCAAGAACAGGTGGGTGGGCTTTGGTTACCCATAAGCAGGATCTGAAAATTGTGGGCAAATATGGCCAGCATGCAGGTCCACTGCTAGACTCCATTAGGACTCAACCCCTATCTTCTTTTCTGTAGAGCCCTGGTAGGAACTCAGAATTCTTCCACCCCCTGTCCATCAGTTCGGGTTGTCATCCACTCAGTAAGTAGTAACTGTGTGGCTGGATGTGCTGGCACAGGGACTCACTCTGCAGGCAGTCTGTGGTTGGCTAGCCTTCTGTGCTCCACGCTGGGATCACTTGGGGTCATGGAGGGGATAAGCAATTCAAGGCCAGGGAAGCCAGAGTCTGCTCTGAATCTGTCACTCTAGTGCTCTATGTTTCCCAGCATTCCTTCCTTTGGTCAGGTAAGAGACATCCTGCCTTTGGGCATCAATGCCAACTATCCTCTGCTCCAGGAAGTCTGTTATAGGACCAGGTCTCTGACTCCTAGGACTCTTTTGATCCTGGGCAAAGTAGACACTAGGCATGTGATCCAGTCCTGGACAACAGAACCTTAATCTGTCTGGGGTGTGTGTGTGTGTGTGTGTGTGTGTGTGTGTGTATTAGAATTGAACCAAGGACCTTCACACAGAGCTACATCTCTCAACTGTTTTTAAATTTTTTTAATTTTGAGACATGGTCTTATTAAGCTGCTCAGTTGCCCAGACTGAGTTGGACTTACCATCTCTCTCCCTGCCTCAGTCTCCCAGAGCGCTGGGATTGCAGGTGTGCATCCTCACGCCACATACAGCACTTTAAATATTCCCCCATAGGTTTGGTACTAGGAAAGAGATGACCTGTTTCTTGCACTGATGCAAGCCTGGACTCCTCCATGGCCATGTTCCCACCCATCCCTCTACGTGAAGGAAGAATTCTGCCTGCAGTGAGGAGAATGCTGGGAGCGCAAGACATAGATGGATGTCGAGGGGGGGAGGGAGAGAGGATAGCACGGCCGCGGTGACATCATCTGAAGCAACAGAGACCAGGCCAGCTTCAGCCCAAGCTGCCAGTGATGCAAGCCCATGGATTCTCTCTGCCCTGAGTTGCAGATCTGGACCTAATTCAAAGGGCGGAGGTTGGGGCAGGGGCCAGCACTGGAGGAAGGAAGAACCTTATTTCTCAGACAAAGGGTCTGAGGAACAATTCTTCCTGCTCCTGTAATGACAATGGCTTCGTTTTATGCTGCACATCCCATTGTCTCTGCACTGACAAACATTTAGAAGGGGTCTGTATGCATGTCCGGTCACACATCTTCCTGCGTGTGTGGAGCTGAGCTAGCGTATTCAGGGCTCCTGCCTCCTATGNTCTGTTGCTTCTACATTTTCCCTCCAGCCATGAACTGTGATGTTCCCGTGGTGATCTTGGTAGGGTGCGTCATGCTTTGCAAAGCAGATTCCCCTGCATCACCTTCCTAGGTGCTCAGAGCATTTGGGATGAAGCCAGGGCTGTGTTCGCTACTCCTGCCTTTCAGAGTGAGAAAGGGAGGCTCAGGGCCTGGAACCTGACTCCGAAATGGAAATCCCTGTCAGGGACTTTGCAGTGACCTCGCAGACAGGGAGTTTCCTCAGGGTGGAGAGATCTCTGGATCTCGAGCCAGATGGGATAGAATTGAGTCCCACTCTTTGATTAGCTGACTCATCGTATATATCAAATCCTTAAGTCTCAAGTTCCCAATCTGTCAAATGGGGGAAAGAGGGATAATACTTTCTTTTAAGGATTCTTACTCCCTACCAGGATATGATTGTAGGTTAGGGGGCCTTATAAAGTTGTGAGGGGCTCTGCCCATCATTCAGTGCTGCTTTGTGAGTGGAGGCCGGTAGCTCCCTGGGTCCAGGCATGCCCTTTCCACACCATGTCCACTGCCATCCTGTTGAACTTGAAATCGGCCATGGGGAGAAGGTTACATCAGGAGAGCTGATGGATCCAAGAATCAGGGCTTTGTCCCGTACACCCCCAGACTCCACTGTGAATCAGCACACTCGTAGGGGTGGAGTGGAAGGAGCGGCAAGACTAATAGTCAAGGAGAACTGTATGTGTTGAACCTCCTGTCATCAGCTTTAACCCTCATGGCACCTGGGGTAGATACTAACCACGCCTCAAATATGAGGTCCTTAAAAAACAGAGGTCATAGCTTAGCCAGGACACACAATCAATGCCAGCACAGAGTTGAAGTCAGGTCTCACATTCTCTCTGATTCCCATGTTGTACAACAAAGCTGCATTCACTAGCATCTGCTTTTATCCTGATTTCTAACCTAGAAGTTACAAGATCCAACTCAGTGTTATAACACTTAGTGACCTGTTCTGGACTTCACATTCTCCAGTGTGGAGCTTGGAGGGAGAGGAAGGAGAATGTATCACACTGAGTTGGTCACAGGGAAACATGTGGAGCATCATGGAGCACCACAGCTCTGGGTCTCAGTTGGATAAGTGTCTCCTCCAAGTCAGGAGGCACTATCAAACACCATCAAGGGCTGGGGCTGGCTAGAGCACTCACGTTTGCAGATGACAAAGTCCAGGTGCACCCTCCCCCATCCCTTCATCTGCAATGGAGACACCATCTGGAACGATGGCTGTTTTGCCTCCCCAGGTGCCTGTGGTGGCCACGGGGAAGGGTCCC
>NDGM011134866.1:0-20964 GCA_002564305.1 Octomys mimax | reverse complement strand
ATATCATGTCTGCATCTTGTACTATGAATAAGCACTATGAAGACAACAATATGCAATGTATTAGCTATTGTAAGTGTGCTACTAACCTCTTTTGAAACTGTCTTATTGCTATTTGTTTCTCAATTAAAAAAAAAAAAACAAAAAACAAAAAACAGGATCACCTCTGGGCAAGGTTGGAGTTTACCAGAAAGTAGGATGAGGAAAATGTCTGGCAGTACTGGAAATGATTTAATCAGGATTAAACAGGTTATGTTATCAAAATTTATCAAACTGGGTGCACTGTACTACATGTCAATGATATCAGTGTAGAAATTGATTTATTAATTTTTTTTTCTTTTTTTGGTGGAACCGGGGATCGAACTAAGGCCCTTGCACTTGCCAGGGAAGCGCTTATTCTACTGAGCCATCTCTCTGGCCCCTAGAAATTGAAACAAATGAAAAAAATGAAAACGAATGATGTGAAAGGACAGCATGGCTTCATTGAGAAAGTTTTGCTTTGACAAGGAGAGTGATACCTACCTTTGGGCGAACAGCAACCTAGAGGAATAAGGCAGAATGATCGAAGGTATGGAGCTCAGGAAATGTGCTCTGGGGCTCAGGTTAGGCTATGTAGAGTTAAGATCACAAAAATAGGTAGGGATCATGAATGATAGACCCTAGGGGCCGAAAGCACTCATTGGGTATCCCACCGAGTTTGCCAAAACAAGGAAAGGAAATAGAATGATTTAAGGGAAGTGAAAACCCTAGAAAATCAAAACAAATAACAGCAATGAAACAAAGAGAAAATTTGATTGTTTTGAGGGCCAATATTTCAGTAGACAGATGTATTTGCCTTAATTTCAATACCAGATACTGTATACATAGATTGAAACATCACTGGTATCTTTAGAATTTGTCTAACTTTTATGTATAAGTTAAGACATTTAACAACATTTTTTAAATGTAAGATAAAGACACATTTGTTTGTATCAAGCACAGAATTCACAGTGGAAGAGGAGGTCCTTTATAGGGCAAGTTTCTCATAGACCAGTGAAGTTTCCCCAAAGCCTCGTGGCAGGGACTTTGGGAAGGTGCCTGGATCATGGACGTGGGATAGAGGACTAGTCCACTGATTGGTTTAGTATAGGTATAGATGTGGATGATGGAATTACTGAAAAGGGAAGACTCACTCTGGGTGTGGGTGGCACAAACCTACAGGCTTGTGGTCTGGATGGAATGAAAAATGAAAGAAGGATGTCCCACTGCTTCCTGCCTGCTTTCCATGAGCTCTTTCTCTTCCAGCAAGCCCTCTCCCATGATGCTCTGCCTTGGAATCAGTGAACTATGGAGTGAAAACTACAAACTGGGCTAAAATAAAACGTCTCTTCTTTGGTTTGTGGGTGTCAGATATTTTGTTTCAGGAATGAGAAGGTAACTAAGACAACCTGGATGGTTACCATTAGGGACACGAGGGAGATCAGATACCCACTATCAAGAAAGAAAAAGGAGTTTCAAGGTACAGGAGAGAAGAAAATCAGGAGAGTTCATGAAGAAAGTCATGAAGAATGCCCTCCAATGTCTCAGCACAGCAGGAGGAAAGACTTTCAGTGGAAGTGACAATGAAGTAGGCTGAGGCTTGAGAAAATGTAAAGGGTCCAGCAGCTGTTAGTATAGACAATTTGGAAAGGGTTTCCCTGAGATGGAAGAACATGCTAAGTGATCTATGGAGTGATCCAAAAGTGGGGAGAACTGTCAGGCTGGGGACTTGGCAGGCACAAGGCACACAATCAAAATGGATCATGGGGAGAGACTTGGATGAAATGGACAGGGCTGATGCTTGTTAGGGAACCGCTACAGTGAAGAAGTCAGGAAGAGGTACAAGCTTAGTGGGCTCGAAAAGCTTGGTGAAATGGAAGATGATGTTGATCAGAGAAGTGTGTCTTCAGGAAAGCAGCTCCTCATTAAGGTGAGTAACCAGGGCTGGGGATACAGCGCAGCAGCACAAGTGCCTGTCTGGCAAGCATAAGGTCCTGAGTTCAATTTCTGGTACCAAATAAAATAAAACAAAATAAAGTGATAAAGCTGTGAAAAAAAAAGGTGAGTAACCAGGTCTTCTGATGGGGGCTGAATGGCATGGCATGTGTGGCAGCATTGGAAGTTGGAACCAGTAAAGGAAATGGCATAAAATGTGTAAGGGAGGAGTCCCAGACTTGGGAAATCCATGAGGAGATATGGTGCAGTATCTTTCTCTTTCTCCTATGTTATTCACTATGTTTAACCCCTTGTGTTCTGTGAAGTTGAACATTTTCCAGGATATGTACTTTTTAATTTTTTAAAAGATACTTTTTTATTACAGGATATGTTTTAAAGCTAATCTCAACCTAGTATTCAGGAGAAATACAAACATGGTTTTTATCCATATTTCACAAATGAGGAGGTCCACTTTAGTGCCTCTTCTCTGTACAGTTCAGTGCCTCTCTTCTCTACTCACTCCACTACTTTATTCCCATCTGGGGTACGACTGGGAGCTGCTGAAATCTCCTGAACATATATAGAAGGTAATTGTATAGGCACAGGACACAAAATGTCATAGATTTCAGGATCTGAAAAGAAGCCACATGTTTTGACACAACATTTGTAAGAAGAAAGTATTTGTTTTCTTCTTATTCATCTTTCCAGTTCTTTGTTGACATTTTGAAAAATTGAAATAATTCCTTTGAGGCTTCAAAGATCAGAATTCTTATTTGGGGATTCCCAGACTTCTATGTCAAGAAATATAATTGAAAGGCCAGAGAAAACAGCTTGGTGTATTCTGAATGGAAAGGAAACAGAATAACTGTTTTTACTATTTCATTACTCTGTGTCTCATGACATTTTGTGTCTTTTTGCTTTAATTTCCTCATGGAGAAATTGTGCAAGGGAATGAGCTACATAAGGTGGTATATAAATCTTTAATATACTTAACAAACGATGAGTTTTTAGTGGGACAAACAGAAATTGCCAGAAGAAAAAAAAAACAACTTTGACCTGATATGGGGCTTAGTCAGTGTTGATATATCAGAAGTTTTCCTCCCCTCCCCACTACAATCACTTCCTCACCACATCAGTGCCTACCTCCTCTGTCCTCTGCTTTACTACTATGCTACTATTCCAGCTTATATCTGGAGCCAAATTCCACACTTGTGCAAGACATCTTCTTCTTTTGGCCTACTCAGAGCATTGCTTTGTGAGCCTTTTCTCTTCCACATCATCATCATCCTCTCTCTCTCTCTCTCTCTCTCTCTCTCTCTACTGGATTATTCTCATGAGAAAATGAGCACATTATTCCCCTTCATCTTTTTTATCCTCCTTTTTCAGTTCAGCTCCAAAAGTCAATAACAGGGTCCTTGTCCTTGGCTTTGCATATGAAAGCCACTGTTTGCCCTTTCCTTGATGTCCTTGGCCCTGTGGATGAATACTTGGTCTGCTCATGAGTGAATCACCTTGTTTCAATGGTGAACACCTATACCCACAGGTGAGCATGTACTGGGCCAAGAAAAATTGCTACCCAGAGCTGGTGCTCCCTGGTCTCTAGGTTTTACTACAGACACTCTCCCTCAAGGTCTCCTGCTCAGATTGTCCTTAACCCTTTTTTAGGGTATTTGTAGTGCTTCTCAAGGTTATTCTCATAAAATGCTAAATTACTCACCCCTATGCTCATGAAGCATTCAGGGATCATCATTTTTGGGAGTCTGATGAACATGGAGATGCACACAAGCCCCTAATAGCAGGGTGTAGACCACAGGTCCTTTCCCTGCACCAAGACCTAGCCAGGTACTCCAAATCCAAGAACTCTAATCTGACTCTGGATTACCAGAGATTTGTGAATATTTGTCATTGTTATGGAAATAATATTTTTATTTAATAATTTGTTAATTTGATATATAACTTTTGTGTATTTATAAATACTGTATATAGGCCTCCATTTTGGCCTGGATCCCAAAAATGTTAAGGATGTTCCATTTGCCAAACCTTTAAAAGAAATCTTTCCTTTGTAGCAAAGTATCACTAGAGATTTGTTTGTAGTCCTACATGCTTCCCAAAAGTTCTCTATTAAGCATAACATATCAGGCTTTCTACCTTCACCATCTATTAAAGCTACCAAGGTCACTCATAACTCACTTTGTTAAACCCAATGCTTAGCCTCAAATCCTCATATTATTTGATATTTGAGCAGCACATGAGACAGGCACCCCTCCTTCACTTTCTCCACTTGGCTTTAGGGATCCACAATCCTGGGCTCTCTTCAAATGGTACTGGCTTCTCTTTATTGACTCTCTGCTGGTTCCTTCTTATCCTTATACCCAGCTTCTTAGTGATGGAAATACCAGAATTCTGTCCTTGTGCACCTTCTTTTCTCTATATCCATTTCTTTGTGAGCATCTATTGGACCTCCTTTGTGGTCCACATCCTATCCAGGACTCTACAGCTGATGAATCCCAAGTGATCTCTCCAGCCCATATCTCCTTTTAGCTGCATGATCTGTGTTACATCTCTCCCTGGATATATAGTAGTTAGCTTACTTATACTTATACATGTTCTAGTCACAGTTATTTCCATCTCAGTTTATGCCCATGCCATATTCAAATAGTTTAGCCAAAACCCTTGAAGTGTCTTGGAGTTTTTTTTAATCTTATAGTCTATTGAAATCATATTGGCTCTACATTCAAAATATGTCTAAAACACAACCATGGATCACCACTTCCATTGCCACCACACCAGCACATGGACATAGCTGACTACCACAATAGCCTTCTCACATTTTCTCTTTTTTATTTTGTTCTCAATATAGAAATAAGAGTGATACTAATCCAGTATGACAGATCATGTCAATTTGCTCAGGACCTTGCAGTGGCCCCTACTTCAGCCCACTGAAACCCACTAACAGTATTCAGAGCCCTACATCTTCTAAACTCAATCACTCTTTGATTTCTTCTCGCCATTTTCTCTTTTGCTCACTCAACTCCAGCCACATTGGTCTCCTTGCAATTAATTCCTGAAATACATCAAGAATGTTCTTCATGTAGCCTGGTGCCTGGCTTGTTCATTGGGATGTTCCTTGGTTGTCTATCACCTCCTTCAAGTTTGTTTAAATTCCATGTCTCAGAAAAACTTACTCTGACCATCTTGTTTAATGCTATAAACTGCCTCTATTTACTCACAACACTCTTATGCTTTTCTCTTTTCCATAACATCTACCACCTTCCGATATTCTATACTTTATGTATTTCTTATCTGTTTTTCTATATCATCACCCAATAGAAATTTCTGTGATAATGGATATTTTCTACATCTGTGTTATTAAATATAGTAGTCACTAGCTGCATTAGCTATTTAGCCCATAAAATTCTGTATCTATACTATTAAATACAGTAGCCACTAGCATTTAACTATTAAGTATTTGAAGTGTGTAACTAAAGAACTGAATGTTTAATTTTAATTACTCTCAATGAATTTAAATTTACATAGCCACACATGGCTAGTGGCTACCATATCAGTTCAGCTTAAGACTCAGTGGCATAAGAGTAGGGAACTTTGTTCTGTTTATCAATGTATCCTAATCCCCTAGGATCTGACACATAGTAGGTACTCACTAAAAATGTATTCATAAACATATGATCAAAGTCTGAGGTCAACTTTCCCCATGCTGTGCAATCCATCACTGGAAAAGGTAGGCTCAGAATCCAGGGACTCATCACTCATGACTCCCACCTCCTTCCCAGTATGTCAAGAACAGATCCCAGAGTCTGGGCAGAAGTATTTTAATAGCATGTATATAAGTGAACACATGGCTTGTCCTTGTGATTTTACAAATACATTTAATCACACATATAAGTTAAAGAAACAAACTGTCCAGAATGAAAAACCACCAATATTTGCACTAACGTGCAATCCACTAGGCTCATTTCATTTCTGGCCCTAACCAGAATTCTGGGCAGACACTACACACTCATGGTCTTGCAGAGGGAGGTTATTATCAACCTCTAAAAGCATTGTGTCCTTCTGATTGTGGTGAAGATGAGGTCACATTCCAGAGCCTGGCAACAGAGAAACTGAGGGTACAGAATATAATGCTTCATGCAGTTGCATCCTAGAATCTTAGCAGAATTACCAAAAAGCTGTGGAAATTAATGAGACTCGCATAATGAAAACAATAGGAAAATCAACAACTAAATGATACTTTTAAAAGCTATTTTGGAGATGAAATATACCAAGCAAGAGTTTCAAACTATATTTTTCAATAATATCAACACTGCCAGTTGTACTCAGAAGAAATTGTAGCTCAGTGACCCAGTAACACCAGGAGCACTAGTGAGAATGACCCCAGTGGCTCAGAAGTGGTGCAATACTGTTTCCTAAGGAACGCTAAAAAAAATCAGCAGGCCAAATCAGTCAATGAAGAGGAAACTCATTGCATGCAAGTTCCTGGTACATGTTGGATTTTATTATACAACTGTAGAATTTGCCATCCTTAATGGCATCAAATTAATAGTTATCCCAGTTGGTCAGTTGCTAGGCAGTGCTTGGGGCTATTATTATTGCTATTTGTATTACTTTAGCTAGAATGTCATACATGTTATCATCAAATTTTCTTCCTCATATGACAACCCTATGATTCCTTGGGTAATAGCCATCACCATAGTCCAGTATGAGAGGTTGGAGGGCAGAGCTAAGTAGATTGTACTTCCTATCCTTAATAAATTTTGTGGGTTTGTTGTTGGGATAGATACAAAGACCAAGTACCCCTTACACCTAGAAGACATCTCTGAAGAATAGACATTTCCTAGAGAAACATTGACAGTAGTGATAAAATTACCTACCATAAGAAGCATACCATAAGAAACCTATAAGCACTAACATAGAAAATAAAACAAAATAAAAAACAGCAAATGACAAGATGCAGAAGCAAAATGCAACCCCAGAGCCACCCAGGATAAACCCAAGGCACAATGAGATAGAAAAAATAAGAAGCCACACACTGGAACATTCAGAAATCATAGCAATAGAAGAAAAGAAACCAAACAAATGATGTGGCTATAAGAAATATAATCTCTCAGGAAAAAAATTATGATAAAAATTAGGAGCATTAGGAGCATGCCCAATGAAATTACAGTAGACAAAGATTTAAAAAAAATTGTAAGAGTAGGGCCGGTCTGATAGCTCAGTAAACTAAAGCACCTGCTTAGGTAGAGCACAGCAGCAGGGGTTTGATACATCCCTGGGGCACACTGAGATGGCGATTGAGACTAGGGATGGTTGGCACATGCCTGTAATCCCAGTTCTTGGGAGGCTGAAAACCAGAGAATAACTATGAGTCCAATCTATGTGGTGAGACCCTGTAGGCCCTGTAGACCCTGTCTTAAATACAGAAAAAAAAATTATAAGAGCTTAGGAAATGATGGAAACAAAAAATGCCCAACATAGGAAAGAAATGGAAGTCATGCAACATACCCCAAAAGATATCCAGGACATTAAAAATTCCATTGAAAGTATATGCAAGAGAATAAACAAAGGCAAACATAGAATATCAGATCTAGAATACAGGGTTGTGATTAGCCACCATGAAAAGAAAGATATCTGAAAAATAGCAAGGTATTATGAAAAATCCATCCAACAGCTATAAGATGAACCAAAGAAGAACAACATAAGATTAATAAGAGTCAATGAGAAAGCCAGAGATAATGCAAACACCATAAAAACCCTCTTCACAGAAGTAATGGGAGAAAACTTTCCAAACATGGATAAATAATTTGATAAATAAATCTACACAAAGGCGTATAACAATCAAGGTTCCAGAAACTTAGCAGAAGAACAGAATATTAAGAGTGGTTAGAGAAAAGATACAAATAACACATAATGGAAAAATCCATCAGAATCACAGCAGACTTGTCAACACAAACCCCTCAAGGAGAGCTTGAAGTGAAGTATTTCAAGCTCTAAAATAAAACAACCTCTAATCTAGATTGTTGTACCCTGAAAAGCTATCTTTCAGAATTAATAGAGAAATAAAATACTTCCATAACAAGAACAACTGAAGAAATTCATGACCCCCAAATCAGCTTTCCAAAATGCACTGCAGTATAGTCTAGAAAAAAAAAATAAGGGATGGAGCTGTGGAAATAGCTCCGTGACATAAGTGCTTGCCTGGCAAGCACAAGTTCTTGAGTTCAATCCATGGTACAAAAAGAAAAGAAAAAGATAAGACCACAATTCCAAGATCACAAAAAAAGCTAATAATCAGGGCAAGCAACTAAACAGTAGAAAGACAGGGAAGCAACAAGGGGAAAATAATGAGAAGGATAAGCCAATACATGTCAATTGCAACCACCAATGCAAAAAATGGTCTAAATTCACCAATCAAAAGCAATAGACTGGAAGAATGGATCAAGAAGCAAGATCCAATATTAGTACAACATTTTATAAAAAATTTTTAAAAAGGAGAAAGATCCAACAATATGTTTCATACAAGAAACACATTTAATTCAAAAAGAAATTCATAGGCTGAAAGTCAGAGGATTGGAAACAATACTCCATGTAGTAGGAATCCAGAAAAAAGCAGGAGTAGCTATTCTATTTTAAGACAATGTGAACTTCAAGCCGAACTGATCAAAAGAGAAATATTGGAACTAAACCAAACCTGTGAACAAATGCAGTAGATGTCTACAAATGTTTCACCCCAGAACATCAGAGTAGACATTCTTCTCAGCTGCACATGTGATGTTCTTCAAAATAGTCTATTTTGAATACCATAGAACATGCTTATATAAATGCAAAGTGATTGAAATAATCCTATGCATATTATTGAGTATAGTATGATGAAATTGGAAATCATTGGCTAAGGAAACCACAGAAAATACATAAACATTTGAGAGGGTTGTTCAAGAGGGTGCAAATTAAATAGCACCCTCCTGAACAACCAATGGGTAGGCACAAGAAATTAAAGAAGTTAAACTGTACCTACAATTAAATGATAGCTGATACAACATACTGAAACTTATGGGACACAATGAAAATAGTCCAAAGAAGGAAATTTATAGTGGTGAATTCTCACATCAGGAAAACAGAACAAGCTCAAATAAACAACCTAGTACTGAACACGAAACTGCTAGAAAAATAACAAATCAAATACAACATTTTTACAAGGGAGGAAATAATAAAGATAAGAGCAAAAATAATGCAATTGAGACTAAGAAAATGCAATCAATGAATCAGAGAATTGTTTCTTCAAATAACTAAAGTTGATAAACTCTCAGCCAATATTATCAAAAAGAAGAAAGAAAAGACTCAAATTCATGCAATTATGAATGAAAGCATAAAATCACAATGGACCTTGATTTCTGGAAATCCATATCACCAATACCTACCTTGAGAATCTGTACTTTAATAACATGAAAAATATACATAAAAGGACAAATTTCTAATATATATGAATTGTCAAAACTGAATCAAGATAATAGAAAAATTCTAGATAACCCAGTATCAGTAAATGAAAATGCAATTTCAAAAACTTACCAATAGAGGAAAGCCCAGATTCTCATGGCTTCAAAAAGTAATTCTTTCAGAAATTTTGATATCTAAAGTCACTGTTGATGAGACTCTTTAATGAAATTGAAAGGAAAGTAATACCTTCAAACTCATTTTTGGAAGTAAGTGTTATCCTGATACCCAAACCAGAAAAGGACTAAACCAAAAACCCCCTCTAGGTCAATCCCCCTAATGAACATTGTCTTAGCTACTCTTCTCTCATTACTGGGACAGATACCTGACACTCAAAATGAAGGAAGGAAAGGTTTATTTAGCTCATAGTTGTTGGAGGCTTCATAGTGTAAAACACCCTGAAGTATGTAGCAAAACCTTATTTGCTCAGGAGAGAGATTTGTCTTCTCCAAACATCTCCTGTCTGCCCAAGGTGGCCTCAATCACAGACACTGCCACCCCATGCTACAGGGTCTGCAGGACAGCTGGGGTGCCATCATATCCAGGATAACCCTCTCCACACCTCCAGAGAGACTGCAGCAGGGGTGGGATTGGGGCGAGGGGATGAGGGGCAGCGCGTGCTGTCAGTTTAACAGTTTGAGCCTCTCTGGCCCTGCCCCTTGAGCTCCACCCTTGTCCTTTGGCCCCAGACCTCAAGCCACTCGCTTCTCCTCCAGTCACATCTGCCCCATAACTTACATGAGGCTTTGGGAGGACAATGAGACACAAACCATAACATTCCATCCTTGGACCCCCAAAGTCTCATGTACATCCCATTTGTCCAAAAGGTATTTTAGTCCATGTATAAAAGTTGTTAAAATCCCAACAGTTTCAGCATTGCTGAAAAGCTCAAGTCCCAAGTCTTCTCCAAGATCCAAGGCAAACTCAACTATGAGCCCCTGTACCAATGAAAAGTCAAATACATCCAACATTCAAAGTCAGAAGATAAACATTGCCATTCCAAAAGGTATACACAGGAGGATACAAACCATTGGGGCCAAAATAAGTCCAAAATACAGCAGGGCAAATGTTAAGTCCTATACTTCCATGTGGAACATCTGAAACAATCTGTGGCAAATCCTAAGCTCCATGTGGCTCCACTCCTATGGCATTTCTGGTGATTGTAGCTCTCATGGCTTCTCTTTTAGGCCAGTTTCCCTTAGATGATCCATATTTCTGGCTTTTCCAAATTTCTGGGGTTTCCACTGAATAGGATTCTCACTCATAGCTATAGACATTGCCCTCTCAGGGGCACACTGCCTGGCTTCCCAGGCCATCTTCTGAAATCTAGGTGGAAGTCTTCTTACCCTCAGAACTCCTGCATTCTGCATGCACCTAAAACCAACACCACATAGATGATGCCGAGGTCTGCTGCCAGCTGGAGCAGTAGCCAGGCTTTCCTCTCTCTTGGCTGTAGGGGTCGAGTGTCTGGATTGCTGAGCATTCTGACTCTGATTTTGAGAAACAAATTCTCCATGCTGGTGCCTTTCTGGAGTCTGGTGTGGCCATTGCCTTCTGCAACCTGGTGTGGCCACTGACTCCATTATAGAACATGGGGCTCTGCAGATTTCTCCTCAAAGAAAAGTCCCTCACCCTTTTGATTCTGAGGCTGCAAAGGGTGAGAACCTGCCACTTCCTGTGATGCCCTCAGGACATCTTTTATACTCTCCTGTTCCTCCTGGACAATGGAGATCTTAGCTCTATCTTTACATTTCACAGCTTTATTGGAGCTTCCTTTCTGGCCAAACTCACCACATTTTAAATACTTCTGCTGGGCCCTTTGCTCTTCATTCTCAACATAAATCTGATGAAGAGCTCCCAACAATAGCCATTCCACTGCCCCAATATTCAGCTGCTTTGAGATTTCTATTGAAAGCTTAGTCAATCTGCCATGCTTAATCTGTCTCAAGCAAAGTCTCTGGACATGGGTAAAATTCAGACAAACTTTCTGCCAAGCCATAACACAAATGATCTGGAGTCCGACAACCAATGCAGTCCTTCCCAGCAGAAACTTCCACAGGTTGGTCTTTACAGGGAGGCTTTCTATCAGTCTTCTGTTCTGAGCTCTGAGCAGAATCTTCCCTGCTGAACAGCCAAAGTTGTTTCAGTGCTTCTGTTGTAGGCAATATCTCCAAACCTTTCATATCTTTTCCCATAAGCCATTTGCAAAAGCTTGTAATCCACATGGTCAGGTTTAGCCACAGCAATGACTCCACTTCTTTGGTACAAAATTCTGGCATCTAGTACTATCTCCAAGCTGTGGTCTCTTTGGAGGTGTGGAGAGAGTCATCCTGGACAACCTCTCTTCCAGACCTTGTAGTGCAGGGCAGCAGTGTCTGTGACTGAGGCCGCCTTGGGCAGAGAGGAGATGTTTGGAAAAGACAGAAGTACTGACCCTCTCTCTTGAGAAAGTAAGGCTCTATGGTCTTGCTATGTAATTGAGGCTGTTTTACACTATGAAACCTCCAGTAACTTGAGCTAAATAAACCTTTCCTTCCTTCATTTTGAGTATCAGGTATTTGTCCCAGCAGCGAGAGAAGAGTAACTAAAACAAACATAGATTTACAAAATTCCTTAATAAGAAACTGGCCAAAAGAATGCAGAAAACCGTGAAGGTTATTCATCATGACCAAGTAGGATTCATCCCAGGTAGGCAGGGATGGTTAAACATATGCCAATTAATAAATGCCATATCAACAGAGCCAAGAGCAAAAACCCCACAGTCATCTCACTAGATGCAGGAAAAAAAAAGGATTCGACAAATTCTAGCATCCATTCATGATAAAAGCCATACAGAAAATTAGAATAAATGGTCTTTATCCCAATCTGATAAAAACTATCCATGACAAATCAATAACCAAGAACATACTGAACAGTCAAAAAGTAAAAATCTTCACTCTAAAATCAAGAAGAAAAGGATGTCCCCTATCATTTCTCCTATTTAATATAGCTTAGGAAACATTAGCCAGAGCAACTAGATAAGGAAAAGAAATAAAGGAAATAAGAATAGGAAAGGAAGAAGTTATCACTATTTGCAGATGATATGATACTTTATGCAGGACCCCAAAACTTGTGGATTAAATAACCTAATTCAGTAGCATAGCTGGATACAAAGTCAACACTCAAAAAGCAATAGCACTCCTGTACACAGACAACAAGTTTAATGGGACAGAAATCAGGGAAACAACACCCATCACAATAGCATTGAAAAAAATACTTAGGAATTAATCTAACAAAGGAAGTAATATATCTATATATTGAAAATTACAGGGCTGGCCTGATAGCTCAGTGGATTAAAGCTCATGCCTAGGCAGAGTGTAGCAGCCAGGATTTGATCCTCAGCATGCTGTGCCAGCCCTGCCCATGGGGCGTGCTGAGATGGAGATTGAGACTGGGCATGGTAGCATGCATCTATAATCCCAGAACTTGGGAGGCTGAAAACAGGGGAATCACTATGAGACCCTATAGACCCTGTACTAAATACATAAAAAAGGAAAATTACATTACTCTGAAAAAGAGGCTTGAAGGGAATATCAGAAAATAGAAAGAATATCCTTTGCTCATGGATAGGAAGAACCAACATAGTGAAAATGACTATAATCCCAAAATTGTTATACAGATTTAATGCACTTCCAATCAAAATGTCTTATAGAAGTAGAGAAAACATTCCTAAAGTTAATTTGAAATCACAAGAGACCTAGAATATCATAAACAATTCTAGGCGACTAAGGCAAAGTAGGAGGCAGCATAATCCCCAAATTGAAATTATACTACGAAGACACTGAATAAAAACAGGATGCTACTGGTAAAAACAATGAAAAGAACCAGACCTGAGGATCAGAAGATGTAGAACAACTCCAAGCACACTCACCCACCTTATCTGTCACAAAGGAGCCAAGCACGTTCACTAGAAGAAAGATAGTCTCTTTAATAAATTATACTGGAAAAACTTGCTTTACATATGCCAAAAACTAAAATAGAACCGTGTCACTCATCATGCACTAAGCTAAAATCAAGATAGCTCAGCAAACTAAAGCACCTTCTTAGGCAGAGCTCATAGGGGCCAGGGAGATAGCTCAGTAGAGCGCTTGCCTGGCAAGTGTAAGGTTCTGAGTTCAATCCCCGGTACCTCAAAAAAATAAAATAAAATAAGGCATAGCCCAGCATCTGGGGTTCAATCCCCAACCTGCTATGCTGGCCCCACCTCCAGGGCAAACTGAGACAGTGATTGAGACTGGCTGTGGTGACACACACCTGTAATCACAGCACTTAGGAGGCTGAAAACAGGAGAATCACTATGAGTCCAATCTGTGTAGTGAGACCCTGTAGGCCCTGCAGACCCTGTACCAAATATATTTTTAAAAAAGAAATTGAGATGTTAAATAAGAACTCAAGGGTATAATAGGTATTGTGACATAGGAAGAAATTGTTCAAAATGAAGAGAAACTAGTGAGGGGGGAAAGGAAGGAAGGGAAGAGAAAAGTAAATGATGAAAAAAGGATAAAATAGAAACAACGTTTTGTAAATAAGAAGGGGAAGGGATGTTGAAAGGAAGGAAGTGATTTTAAAAAACAACTTTATAGGTATAAAGTCTCTATGATGAATGTGATCATATATATATGTATATATATACATATATATATATATATATATATATATATATATAAAATAAGAAATTACAAGTGCTTTATTTAGCTGTAATAATATAAGGATTAGGCAATATTCTGCTTGTATTAACTGTTTTGTCCCTCAGGATCCTAGTAAAAGTGCCTGATTTTTATGTCTGTTATTTTACTACAAAGTAGTTCAGCATATATTTCCATGCCAATCCTTACAGTGACACCTTTTACAACAGCCAAGAGATGAAATCGCCTCAAATGTCTATTCACTGATAAACAGATAAAAGTCATACTATGATACAAAGAAGATTATTTAACCTTAAGGAGAAATGAAGTACTGATGCATACAACATGACTGAACCTGGGCAATATCATGCTAAGTGAAATAAAAAAATTATAAAAAGAAGAATTGGTTCAACTTATGTATGTACTGGTTAGTATGTTTATCAATATCAAAATTACAGTAGTGATAGCTGATTAAAGGGAAGTGGAGAATTATGATTTTTCTTGTTGTATGGGTACAGTACTCAGAATATTAGTTTGAAAAATGAAAAAATTTATAGATGAATAGTGATGATGGACAACAATAATAATGTATTTAAGGCCACAAAATTATACATTTAAAATAGTTAAAGTAGTAATTTTTTAAATAATGTGAAATAAATGGTTCACTAAAAATTGTTTTCAAAGAAGTATAGTATAATAACTTTTCATGTAAATGTAGATAAAATTCATAACTATTTCCAAAACTATGAAGATCAACATGACAAGTATTTCATACAACATTGCTTATACAAAAGGGGAAATATATTTCTCAGAGGATTTCTGCTGTCTGCTTTTAAAGTAGTAAATTTTATGTCAAGTATATTTTACCATAATTTTAAAACTCTGAAAGATCAGCATGTGGCGCTATGATACTACACGGTCATATCTAAGGTAGAAGCTAGGAGCTGCCTGCAGGCTGGTTAAGAAAGCACAAGGCAGGGGTGTTCTTTCCAATTGCTCACCACAGGTTTCTGTCATCTGTATTTCAACCTGCAACTAACAGTTGGCAACAGACTTACTGAAAGTCAGAAATATAATTCCATTGGTGAAATTAGTAGTCTGTTATTTAGGCTTGCAGATGTTAGACAAGGGCTCTCATTAGTAAAATTAAAAGTATTCATTATACAGAGGTTTGCATAAATATTTTAGAGACATTCTCCATGCCTGCTTCACAACAATATCAAATCCAATTAGCCCCTTAGCCTTTACTCTCAGAGATCATGGCCTTCATTAAATCTCAAAATGGCCCTATACTCATCCAGGACTATTGGGAGGTCCTAGATCCTTGATTTTAGCTGTAGGAGGGCAGTATCTTGTGAAAGCCTTCAGTGATTATTTTGTGCAAGAGGTAGGGTAATGCTCTTCAAAGTACAAAACTGGAATAGGGCCCAAACTCTGTGCATAGGTGTATGTTTACTTGTTATTAAATGTGTCCATAATGAATGTTTTATATTTTATAGTATTTGAGCCTTTTTTCTTATTACAGCCTGTTAGTAAGGGAACTTCCACCCTAGAACCTAGAACCTCTTCAAAGGCTGATATGATTGTGTTCTTTTACCCTAAAGAACCTAAGAGTCAATTCAGATATGAACAAATCGGCCAATAATGTGTTCACACCAGAAGAGGCCAGAAGGAAATTTTAGCACCATAGGACATGATCAACTAACCATGAAGAATTATGTTACGAGTTTTCAGAATTCACATTGAGATGGTTTAGTTGACCCTCTTCTCCGATTTAAAGGTAAAAAAAAAGTCTCAGAAGTGTTGAGTGATCTTCCCAAGCAGGAACTAAGCTCATCCATGTAACATAAAGGGAAATCTTCAATATCATCATTATTTAAAACACACTGATTATCAGGACATTATTATATGCCAGGCATATGACTGATAATTGATGCATAGTTTTCACAATATCCCAACAGAATGAGTGGTACTATATGGTCCTCAGATTTCAGGGGAACTCTAATTCAAGTAGCTCAGCCAACAGATGCTGTGAATGCCCTGATCATGCCCTGTGGAGCTTGGCCTTCTTTACGAGATTTTGACTGTCTCATTCCCTGTGTAAAGAGCACTTGGAATCACAGGAAATAATGTTCCTGGGTTTAGTCTTGGGCTCAGGATTGACGATTCTCCCTTCAGATGGACTACCACTGAGGCACAACTTCTACAGTGGTTCAGCCAGTGGCCTACAGGAGTGACCTGCTTCGTAACATGTTGTTGAGTGACCTCCTTCCACACTCATTCATTTCTTACTCCCCATCAGTACTTTGTGAGATCATCTTTCAAATAAATGGTCTAACCATAATTCTTGTCTCGGGAAAGGCATTTGAGGAGTATGTCCAGGGCAATGATGGCATTTCCCCAAGGAGGCTCAATTAGCTGTCAGGTTACAGAGCTGGCCAGTGATTGGTCTATCTGGATTTGGGGTTCATGCTTTCTATCCTGTTTTATTCAATCACATCTTCCTTTCTGAGCACGTAGAAATAAGACAGAGAGGAAGGAAAAAATGGAAGATACAGAAAAGCACTTTTGATTTTGCTAACTCATTTATTTGATTGGCTTCTGAAGAGCTCACAACCTCAGAGTTTACACTACTATTTTATATTATAATAATATGGAGCTGATTATTTTAATAACAATAAAAATCTGACTTGGTGAATGTGATTGGTTGAATAAAGACCCCGACAGGTGTCTACAACTATTACATCTCTTTGGCAAATGAAGATAACTTTAAGGATTTTGAGATGAGGGATATCTTAGCTTATCTGGGTGATTCCAAGGTAATCATAGGATCTGCACAAGAGGAACCTAGGAGTCAGAGGAGAAGGCCAGGTACCAATGGAAGCAAAGACTGCAGTGATGAACTCTGAAGTTGGAGCAAATGGCTACACTAGAAGCTTAAAAAAGCAAGAGAATGGGCTCTTTAAAGGACTCTAGAAGGACCCATCCCTGCTCACACTGTGACTTCAGTCAACTGAAACAGACATCCAACTGTGAACCCCTAGAGCTGTGAAGGAACAAATGTGCTATTTTAGGCCAATAGGTGAATGGTGGCTTATTATAGGGGCTACAGGAATCTAGAACAACTAACTAAGCATCACCAATGGAATCAAGAGACTATTAGGTCAGTGCTTCCAATATTTAGGCCTGGTGCTCATGCTGTTTGCATCATCTGGCTTCATTCCTCCAAGAACCTTTTCAAGGTCCTATCTTTAGTCTTCTTCCTTTGTAAAACAGGACAATGAGAGATAAGGATGGTAAGAGTTAGCCTTAAATCACATAGGTAGTTCCTCAATTTAAGCCTTTCGAAGCCCTCAAACTACATTCTAATTAAAATCTTAAAATATGAATCCTTGAAATGGTAAGTAAAAGGAGGTAAGTGCAAGGACACTTATGGCCACCTTCCACTAGGTGTAGCACAGAGAGAAGCAGCAACACACACAATGTCCTTGCAGAACACAAACATCTATCATCCTCATGCCATCCCCATCACAGAATATCTTCCCTGCTCCACTCTACGTTTCTGGACAGGGGCAGCTAAACCTGACCAGAATGGTTGTGTGGAGACAGCTTAGAAATTAGATGTTTGATTTCTAAGATCTTCGTAGTGTACAGATTTTATCAGAACTGAACCCATAAGAATTTTCCCCAGAAGCTTTCTCTGAAATCAGAAGTGGATGTGCACTTTTCAGTTTGAGTGCATTTTCACTTTTGAAACAAAAAAAAAAGCTCAAGAAATCGCACTGATCTTAAAAGCAGCAGGATTTGACTCTCTTATCTCCCTAACAATATCAGGCATTATGCTTTTCCAGACAGAATTTACCTACTTCCCCTCTTTAATACCCAACTTAAGATGAGCTGTCAACAGGGCTGGCGAGATAGCTCAGCAGACTAAGCACCTGCTTAAGCAAGCACAGGGACTGGGGTTTGATCCTGATAACATATGCTCTGCCAGCCCTGCCCCTGGGCACGCTAAATCAGACACCGAGTCCAGGAGTGGAGGTG
This sequence comes from Octomys mimax, assembly GCA_002564305.1. Lineage (NCBI taxonomy): Eukaryota > Metazoa > Chordata > Mammalia > Rodentia > Octodontidae > Octomys > Octomys mimax. The sequence goes on along the minus strand of NDGM011134866.1, from coordinate 2,800 downwards.
CACAGCTGTAATTCCAGCACTGGGGAGGCTGAAAACAAGAGAATCCCTACAAGCCTGAGCTGTGTAGTGAGACCCTGCACCAAATACATTGAAAAACAAAAAAAGATGAGCTGTCAACAAATAGAGAAAGGGAGAGGAAGAAAAAAAGAACAGTGTTTGTAAGTAAAGAAGGGCCAAATGAATGAAAAAAAAATAACATGTGAGAAGGAAGAGTGAGACACCATTTCCCTCTAAGTCCTAAATTTATGTATTACTGATCACTTGCCCTTATTTATTCGCAGGACATTAACAGTGATAAGGACATTTGTTTGTTTAAAACTTTGTCAAACTATCCTTTATTTCAGAATAATAAGTTGTTTTTACTTACCCTATACCAACTCTGATCTTTTGATATTTGCTGCCTAGCGCTCTATATCTGTGAGAGACATAACACCCAAATCAAAACTCACTTGGAGAGAATGCGTAATTGGCTAACGATGCCCACTTTAGACCCAAAAGAGGGGAGCTGCAGGAGTGTCTTATATTGTAACCATTTATACAATTTGATTAACTGTGTGCAGAACATACTGCCCAAATTTGTTTTAGCACAATGTAATTCTCCCAAAAATTATCTCTACTTTATGAATATGCAACTACCTCTACTTTTTTGGTAGTTTCATTAATGTTACAGCCAGCAGATATTTATGGTTTTAGAAAAAACTGAGAAATCATGACTCTAATTTGAAAATATGTTTGAAGAGAAGTTTAAATCAATGTTTATGAAGGGATGAGGAATGTTACACACACCAAAAATCATTAACAACAATAAACCATTGCCCAACATTTCTGAACAATGCAAGTGTGGTTGAGTATTATTTTAATCAAGTTCTCTGCTGACTCCGTGAATAAATGGGTCTTTACTTCCTACAAAATAACATTGTGAAATGAATGTATGCAATTCAGAAGGATTTAAATTAAACATACAAATATAACTGTATACATTTTAACATTTACTTAGTAATCTTAATTTTCTCATTAGTCTTATTTTGAGTTTATTCAATTGGCAATCAATCATTTGATTGCATTTTCTTACCTATTTCTTCCCTGCATACACCCTGGGGCCATTCTAGAAATAATTTTCCACTCTAAGAAAACCACCACAATCAAAAGGCCAATCTGAACATGGTTGTCATCAATAATAACAATAAAAATGACAGCTTTCAAATAGTTCTTCAAGTTTATAATTTTTTAGCCTACACTATCTTCTTGATTTCATTTGACATATGTCCTATATATTATTTCCAATTATAGATATTAAACGAGGCTGGAAGAGTTGTTTGTCTAGTTATTGAGTAAATGGCACAGCTAGGACGTGAACCAAGATGGTGTTCCAAAATCCAGTGCCCATGTCTGAGTTGCTGGTTTCTCCTGCTGCTCTGTGCAATTATTCTGACTAGAGGCAATCGCTGCATCTCAAGGCACCCTGCTCATTCCATCCTTTAGAACCTCTCTTGTCCTTTCTCCTTGTGTCATGGAGCCAATCCACTCTCTCTTGCAACTTTTCACAACTCTGGCCAAATTTATCATCTTCATACTGGCTTCCTGATTCTTGCTGGACCCGTTCCTTTCTACTCTTACCATTTTAATACTCGCTACACTACTGTATTCTGTGTGATCACCATTAATTCAGCAAATTATGATTGACACTACCGTTTTCTAGGTAGTAATCAAGGAAGGCATGAAGGATTCAGCAGTGAACGGGGTTGCCTCTCCTGGAGCTCATGTTTCAGCTGGGGCTCACACCTCTAGTGTTTATGTCTCTGTTGTAAACCACAATAAGTGTAACCACACTATGTTTTTTCTGTCTATAAAGGAACAATGAAATTTCACTGCTGCATGGCTTTTCACTGAACCAGTAAAGTGGCTGTCTTGGTGGTATGGGTGCACAGCTGGCTGTTGTCAGGGGACTAGATAAGTAAACATACTTGAAACACCAGCTCATTTCATTTCATTCTTCCACAGCTTTCTAACTCTAAGAAATCTGTTTTACTTTTCAGTAAGATACTTCAGGAATTCTCTAGGACAAAACATGTACAGGGATTATAAGGAAGAAGTGGAGTTCTTCTGTACAGTAAAAGAAGCTCTAAAACATCAGTTTCTTAGTGATAAGCACAGAAAGATCTACCACATTTGGGAACAACACTTTAAGGAGTTTTGAACTATTGTGATCATTGTTCCCTTTTCTTTACTGTGTTCCTTGAGGACATGTAGAACTGCTCTTGCAACATGTTGGGTGTGGTAAGAATTTAGTTAGGAGAAGCTACTTACTCAGAAAAATATATTTTCAGGTTTTTTTTAAATGAGAAAAGTATATCCATTTATTGACAATATATAATACAGTGTTGATATTTTGTTTTTTGTATATAAACTTGTGACAACAATATACAGGTATCTTAAATTATTAAAAGTATAAATGAAGTCAAATGCTACAAGCCATCACCCATGTTTCAGTACTGAAAAGACAGATTACCATCTGGCATGGTGATGCATGCTTGTAATCCCAGCACTTAGAAGGCTGAAGTAGGAGGATTGCCATGAGTTCAAAGAAGCCTGAGCTGCATGATGAGCTCAAGGCTAGCCTTATTTATTTATTCCCCATAATTTTATTGATAAACGAATAGCAATGAGACAGTTTCAAATCAAATTTGTAGGACAGCTTCAATAATTAACACATTGCATACATTCTTCCTATTGGTTAAATTCTTCCTAGTGGTTAATTGCTGTACAAGATGCAGACATGATATTCTATTTACAAACACCA
>NDGM011134857.1:0-11406 GCA_002564305.1 Octomys mimax | reverse complement strand
GTCTAAGAGTTTTTGTGTGCTAAGTGTGCTTCTTGTATGCAGCATGCTATTGAATGTTCTTTCCTGGTCCATTCTGTCAGTGTATTTTGTGTCAGGGAATTGATACAATTCACAGTGAAAATTATTTCTAAAAGGTCTTGGCTTAGTTCTCTCATCGCATTGTTTGCCCAGCGTTGAGTCCCTTTCCTTCCCTCCTACTAAACCACTAACCCATCTGTGGTGTTCATTCTATTGGACCTTTTGACATTTTAGCTGCTTTGTCTCTTTCTAGAGTGTCTTCAAGAATGCTTAGGAGGGCTTATTTGGTGGTCATGAATTTCTTTATGTGCATTTTATTGTGGAAATATCTTATTTCTCCATGAATTTTGAAAAATAATTTTGCAAGATCCACCAGTATGTATCTAAAATTGTTTTCTTTTAGGGATAAACTTTTGGGATAAACTCATAGGCAAATGAATGTCCCTTGAGACCTTAATGGAAAGTGACGCAAATCAGATGCACAAGCTTAAATGTTGCATTGTTTCTCTTACATGATAAAGTGAAAATATAAAGAGAGTAAATTAAAAATATATAAACAAAAGTAAAGAAATAAATCCTTTTCAAATGGTAAGAGGATCAAGAGGTGGAGGAATAGGAGAGAGAGGGAAGAGAAAGAATTATTATGTTTTATGTCCATGTACCAGTTCTCCACAAGGATTATAAACACTGTATTGCAAATTTGTACTAATAAAAGGCAAACACCAGACAAAAAGCATGAAAATACACATAAAAGCACAGATCTTCAAACAAATTAATTGGAGGTATATCAAAAGGGCCTGCCAGGTAGCTCAGCAAATTAAGCACCTGCTTAAGTAGAGCACAGGGACTGGGGTTTGATCCCCGGCACTGCAAGCCATGCTGGCCCGGCCCCTGGGGCATTCTGAGATGGCAGTTGAGACTGGGCATGGTGGCACATGCCTGTAATCCCAGTGATTCAGAGGCTGAAAGCAGGAGGATCACTACAAGTCCCATCTGTGTAATGAGACCCCATAGACCCTGTACTAAGTACATAAAATGAAAAAATTAAAATTCAAGGCCTACTTTTCATGATTAACACATAAATTTTTGTACATCATTAACTGTAGCAAAAACATTAGCTTACTGATTAACCAGGAATAATCCTGTTATACCATTTTAACTTCAAATCATCCCAAGCCTAAAAGGAAACAGAATATTTCAGTCATTTTAAAGAGAAAAAGGGACTGCACCTCACACAACAAAGGGAAACATAAGAAAATTGATGGTAAATATATAATACAAAAAGGGAGCCATAATGAGAAAGTTGTTCATGTTCACAACTGTTGAAAGGTTTCCTGGGTGACAATATAATGCAACCTGATGTCCTATAGCATAAAGAAAGTCATCAGTCCTCTCTGCCTCACTCATGCCCTCGAGTAAGATGACTGATCTAGTTTTATCTCAGCTAATGGCATGACTGACATCATCCTGTTTTAATTTTTGTTTTAAGATTCTTGAGTCAGAATCACTCATGACAGCGAGATCTACAGTTTAATTAGAAGACATTGCATTGGGCACACTTACTCATTTCAGATGTTTCTGTTAAGCTTGCATTTCATAATGTATTCAAGCAGCAGCTATCTTAGAGCTTCTAGGATGACGAATTGTAGAACTTCTGCAGGACAGGACTGATGGCTGCAAGAACATCAGTAAAGATGGCAGTCAGTACACAGGGATGGGACCTGCCTTTGCATGGTAGCAAGGCTTCAAGCTGAGCGTGTCCCCACAGGTGACGTGCATCACCTCCTGCTCCCTAGGGCCTTGGTACCCCAAGGGTGCTCCAGAGCCTGACAACACTTGCTTATACTAGCAGGGGTCCTGGGAACTATTTTCTCTTTTTATCATCATGACTTCCATGCATCCTACTTCACCTTCCCTTCTCCCTCTTGACACCTATAAATTTCACTTTGTGATTTTTTCCACGCTCATCACAGCAGGATTTCCCCCCACCCCATGCATATACTCCTATCTAAAGGAAACAGGTCCATGTGTGAACCAAATCCTATTCTCTATTCAGAGTTCTCCAGATGAACAGAATTGGCAAAATGCATGTGTATACAAGTCTGCACAACCAAAACACAAGCACACACATGCATGTGCACAGGAAGAGGTTTGATTGAAGAAGTTCACCCACGCCATCCTGCACAGTGGAGAAAGAACTCCCTCTTGCTTGGGTCCCTGAGTCTCTCTCTCTCTCTCTCATGGCCTTCAGTTGATTATATGAGGCTCACCAGCACCAGTGAGCAGGGGACAAGGGGACAACCTGCTCTGCTGGGCAGCTGCTGATGCGAACATTCACCCCATCTCTAAGATTCCCTCAGAATACATCCAGGCCAGTGTTTGACAAAATAGTTGGATGTCAACTTGGCCCATCAAGTCGATGTATAAAATTAAACATCACATTGTGTATTGAAGAACATTGATTCCATGTACCCCACCTCCACTGGATCAATTTTTCTCATTAGTTAAAAGTCTTTTGCCTCACACCCCTCCCTCGGAGGCTGTTAATTTTTTCACTGTTATGCTCTCCCCGCTTCAGCAAGGATTTTGCTGCCAATGTGGTCTTTTTTTTTTTTTTTTTTTTTTTGCGGAACCGGGGATTGAACTCAGGCCCTTGAGCTTGCCAAGGAAGCGCTTATTCCACTGAGCCACCTCCCCGGCCCGCCAATGTGGTCTTGGGCAAAGGTTTCTCATGTCTTGATTTCTGGGCCTCTTTCACCTCATCTGAGTTTCATATGGTTGAATGTTCCTCTTGAACAAGGAGTGATCAAAAATATGGTGAATTTTGAATTTTTTTTTTTTTTTTTTTTATAAAAATGTATTAACAAAAGACACATTGCCATGGACAACGGATAAGTGTGCATGAAGGAAAGGGGGATATATTGAGTACCGTTAAAGACATTAATATACTGTAATTAAAACAATAATATAATCATAACTGTAATATCCTCATTTAAGCATTTGCCATATTTTTATCATTCTTCATTAGTAGCAATCAGAATCCAGGGCTGCCGGCCTCGCAGAGGCCGGGGCGCAGCCACCTACCATGCCGGCTTAGCTCCAAGTACCACTTCTGGCAATTTCTGGCAAACTGAAAACATTACCGCACACCTGTACATCCTCATGCGCTGTACTCACCAGATCTTGTACCACGTGACTTTTGGTTCTTCCTCCAAGCCAAAATGACCACGAAAGGTAAATACTTGAATCAGTTCTGTGCATCGAGGTAGGCAGAACAGCACAACTGAAGACACTCAGAGAATAGGACTCTGGAATGCCCAGAGAGCGTCGGAAGTGAAGGGACACCTGCGTGTGACGCCGGCGGCAAGTCTTGTGGGCACTCTCGGTAATGTGTCTTCTGCCGGGCTCTGTGTTTACATCCAAGTGCTCACTGCACAGTTTGCTCACACTGCAGGATTAGCGCTGCTCCGTCTGCGCTCAGGGCCTCAGGCATCTGCACTCAGCTTTCCCCTGTCTGGGTCTGGCCTGTGCTTCCTTCCTGTCTTTTGCCACCTCTTCATTATCTGATTTCTTCAATTTGCACAGCCAACCACCATGGCCTGGAATTCTTTCTCCTCAGTGAGTTCATGTCTTCGCTCACACCTCAGCCCACATATGTGCAGAGGACCCTGAAATGCACATCTCCTGTCCAGGCTTCTCCTGGATTCCAGGTACCTGAGAGCAAGCAGCAAGGCTACTTGCCCAGATTGGCTCAGGCCCAAAGCTGGCGCTGCCCTTGACCCCACTCTGCAGCCTCCTGCACGCCTGATGCTTTAGCAGTTGCTGTCCACCGCATCCCTGTAACAAAGATCGGAGGACAGGTTGGCAATGACTTCAGACGCAGGCCTGCCCTGACCACAGGAAACCTGAGCAAACGCTTGACACTGCGCATATGTTCTGCTACGTTGTACACAATACAAATGGCATGCATCTAAAAAGAGAGCAAGATGAAGCAATTATTAAATACATTTTGATAGAATTGGATAAATTCAAACCCAAGTTGAATATTTTGCATGTAGAACCATCTAATCAATGATTTTCTTTTTGCATTACAGCACTGGCAATGAAGTTACACAGGAGACTCATTTTCTCTGGAGACTCATGCTGAAATACTTTTTCTACAATCTACATATAGCTCATGAATATATTTGCAGGGCTATGCTTGTGTATGGAGGAAAATTCAAAACACAAGGGAAAAAATACTAAGAGTGAACGCGAGAAAGGGTAGATCTAGGGACCTTCAGAGCACCCTTCCAGAAAAAAATTTAAAACATTTTTTAAAGTAAAGAGTTGGACAAAATTGGGTTCAGAATTCAGGGCTGCTGGCCCCGCTCAGAGGCCCAGCCTCTGCGCTGACCGTGACGGCTCCTGAGTACGGGCCTCCTCCTGCTTTTGCCTCTTTGCCACTTTATAACGCTACACGGTGGCACATTTTTATTATGAGCCAACAGCGCAGTCGCTGTGAGCAGAGCCACAACACATGGGCTGCACCCACACGCATGCGACCCGGTCCTCAGGCCACCCACAGCCCAGCCGGCCAGGCGGCGTCTCCGTGGATCTCCAGGTCCCGCCCACCGAATCCTCACGCACCAGCTCCTCTTTTCCTAGAAAACACCAGGCCCTTTGCCTCAGAGTCCACAAATTTTATTCGTCTTATTCCTGGAATATTCTTCCAGATCCCAGGGTGGATGCCCCTCCACACGTACATTTCCAGATCGCGCCCTTCTGACCACTGAACTGAATACACAGCCCCTTCACGAGGAATTCTGGTTTCCTTTTCTCCACAGTATTTGTCCCCAACTCTGCCATCTCACAGGTCCATTTGTTTCTCCACCTTTGAAGAAATAATGGCAAAATAAAGTTTGCTATTGTCATACTGCCAATATGTAGAACTGTGTCTGGACTCTGAAGAGGTGGCACATGTTTAATGAAGCTTTATTGAATGAATAAATATTCCCACATAATACTCAAATTTGATTGAGTTGGGAAAATAAAAGTATAAACACAAAAAGAAAAACCATGCCATTGATTTTTCTGTGACTTTTTGAAAGTGCTCACCATTTGGAGCGCATATCCCATGGGCATAGAGATGTTCAGAAAATCATCATTGCATTTCTTAAACCAAGGCCAAATATGTTAATAATTTTCAATATAATTTTTGGATGTTCCTAGAGTACTTGAAATTCATTTGCTGAGTTGTCCAGGGTCCAGAATTCCACATAGCTGCAAATTAAAGACTGTATTCTTCAGAAAGGGCTGGACATTGAGAACAGCACAAAATGTCAACTTTGTGGGGCCACGACCAGGGTCACAAACCCATTCCTGCCTGTCTACCACACGCCACATGCACACAAACACATCCGCAAATATCAACACATGCATACCTACACAGCACGCACGGATGCACAAACACACACAGCACACACTTAGTGTATATTTACTGTTTTCCAGAAAAGTTATGTAACAGAGAGCAAATTGTGGCTAGTGAGCCCTAGGGGACACCCTCCCCAGGAAACCTCAAAGGACAGTTGCAGCGGTGCCAGACTTGACTTGGACCCAATGTATAGATGGCTGAAGCTTTCCATCGCCCACAAGAGTTGGCCTGCTGTCCTCTTCAGGGCAGAGGGGGCTGCACAACTGCAGGAGCTGCTGCCTACAGCCCGTGCGGACGGTGGGGTGTGTGTGATGCCACACAAGCTGCCCCGGCCTGCGCACGTTCGTCTCTGGTGGAGTGCGTCAACAGGACATTACAGAACCATGTGCAGGTCTGTACCAGCTAGGTCTCGGGACTGGAGGTGGGAAAGGCCGCTGTGTCCATTTGCATGCCAAAGAGCCAAAGAATCCAGTACCCGCTCAGCCCCAAAATGATGGAAGCCGCAGCACAAGAGGGATCAAGGACCAAGCTCCAGCTTGAGGTTGAAGCCCTGGAAGATCCCTGCAGAGCTCTCAGCCTCGTCCATGGCGGGAGCCCGAAGAAACTACAAACTGAGACTGAAAGAGTACAAAGATCAGCACTCTTAAAAATGAGAACAGACCCCTGTGTTGCCTTTTTATTTTTATCCCACTTGGGCCACCAGCCTATTGAATGAGCCGCCCAGATCCGCGCGAGGTCTGCCAACCACATCGGGGTTTGCTGGCCTACATGTCAGTCATCCGCAGACATGCCCAGAACCGTGCACTGCTAATGTGCTGCGTGCGTTCTCGCCGACAGCGTGAGTAGGACTGACAGTGCAAGCCCCAGGCTCTCCCCTCAGGGTCCAGAGTTCAGGCGCTGGGTTAGCACATCAAAGTTGAGGGTTTCCATCCTCACCACACCGCAGCTCGACACCATCCGGCTGAGCAGGTGGCAGCTGCTGGCTCCTGCTCTCCATGAATGCCACGTACAGGTGGCGTTGCCCAGCTGTGATGCTGAGGACAGCCCTGGGCTCAGCAGAGGCATCCAGGTGCCGGCTCAGCTCAGGAACCTTCTAGCAGCAGTGATAGATACATTGTTTCCAGTGCTCTCCCGGCTCCCAGCCCTTCCTTGTAGGACCTTAAATAAACACAGGAGCAGAAAATGTGTTAAGGCTGTCACTGAATCCTTTCATCACACACCTGGTGGGCCTGCCTTTGAGGTGAGTCTCACGGGGGCAAATTCTGGGGGCTGCGAGGAGGCCAAATGTTTCGGGCTCCAGGTGGCTCATAGCCACCAGCATCTCTTCAAGTCCTTCTAGTGACTTTTCAGTTCCATGGGTGGTTCTGGAGACTGCTCCAAAGAGGAGTCAAGCTTCTAGAGAATTCCAGGTCCTGGGCTCCCACTGGGAGCTCCCCCAGCTTCTCTTCTCCTCTGCCTTTTGCTGCTAAAGACTTGGAATGATTTCCTGAAGTTTGAACCTTGAAACCTGGCACTTTCCAAGATGATTTGAGCTCATAGTTATTATTTGGTTTTGTCTATCATAGATCCCTCCCTCCTCCTGCTCTCCATCTGACTTGGATCTGTGTCTTATTCTATTATTTTGGGGGGGATTATTTTAAAAGGACTTAAGGCAGCGCCCAGAATTCTGCAACCAGAAAACTCAACTCTCCCACAGCTTCGATTAAAAGCTTCCCACACCGGTGTAAGTGCATCAGACTGAAATTCACACAGCCACTGGCACAGGAGAGGCCACCCAGTGTCACGTTTTCTAGTCATGACTCCGTTTTTAGGGCTCAAGCGTCAGCATGACTGAGGGAATTTTCTACAGGCAAAACCGGAAATGAGACTTCCGGGCTCCTTCTTTGGGTGTCCTAAACGTGAACAGAGCAAAGTGGGGTTTTGTTTCTTTGGGAAGAGGGATGGGGAGGACCAGCCTACCACAGTCCATCTCATGCTGACCTGGGATGTGTCCCCAGCAAGGCAGGCAGGGCTGCAGAGTGCTGGTGACCAGCCCGGCTCACAGGCCGCCCCACCCCACCCCCACAGCATCTCTAGGGCCTTCTCAGAAGCCATTACCCCCATCCCCCTAGTCTCCTGATTACCAGTCATCTTGTGTTGGCCCTGTCCTGTGCTCTGGGTCCTCCAGTGAAGTCCCAAAGTCTCCTTCCTCTGGCAGGGATGAGTCATTACAGTCTCCTCCAGCACAGGGATGAGGCCCGGAGCCTCACATGCTCTTGGTAAGCTCTCCCGCCCAGGGCCCGTTCTGTCCCCCTCAGTCTGGTTGCCTGGGATGGAGCAGCAGCACACAGGGTCCCCACATCCTGCAGTGACTCCCCCAGGCAGGAGAGAAAGACAGAGTGGAGTCTGCGCGTGTGCAGGAGCAGAAGAGCCACCTTCCCACGGCCTGAGTGGGCTTCTGCCTTTCATACTGGTTCTCTGTAATGCCACTTCCCTGTGGAAGGTGAGGACATCCCAGGGACCAGGACACACTGGCTTTGCAGCCTGAGGTCCCCCTGCGGGTGGGCGAAGGGAATGGGCATGAGTAGGTAACAGGAAACAGAAACCACTGCACCAGTGTACTTTTACCAGAGAAGGAAGAAGAAACAGCGTTTTCCAGGAAAATGAGAACCACACTGGAGCCACTGATCGCTGGCACACTATAGCACGAGGCAGGCCTACGTTTGCTGTCAGGGTCTCCAACTTCCAAATCCAGGTCCAGGTAGAGTTAGGAATGAAAGTAATAGTCACTTGATGAGTGAAGACAACGTCTACCCCCACACGCCTCCCCAGTGGGCTGACACAGCTGCTTTTCACTAAAGACACTGACACAGAAGCTACTGGTGGGGACATTACAATCACTATCTCCAGGGATGGGCAACCTCAGACAAAACTGGTATCGTAAGACGTGGTCTCTTTATAATGCCAGTCATTTCACCAAATTCACTTCCCTGAAGACATTGGAGCACCCCTCTCTTTCCCCCTTTGGCACTGAATATGGAACTCTGGGCCTTCTGCAAGCTACCCCCTCAGGTGTCCTTTATTGTTTACTTTGAGACTTTGTGTCACTGAGTTGCTAAGTTCCCCAAGCTGGACTTGAATTCAGAATCATCAGATTATAACCATAAACCCTATGCCCAGCTCCTGGTATCTGTTTTTCTTGAATAACTCCCTTTTCTTCTTCCGGAACATTGTAGATGGTTTAAAGATGATTTGGGGACTGGGGAGATAGCTCAGTGATCTAAGCGCCCTCCTGGCAAGTGCAAGGACCTGGGTTCAGTTTGATTCCAGGTACAGCATGGCATACTGGCCCATCACAGATCACTGAGTCCAGGCATGATGGCACAAGCCTATACTCCCAGTGCTGGGGAGGCTGAGACAGGAGGATCACTATGAGTCTGAGCTGCATAGTGGGATCCTGAAACAAATAAGTAATAGTATTTCAAAAGATGCTTTGAAGGAGAACAGGGCCAAAAATGCAGTCGAGACCCTGCTAACAACTTGCCCTGCCTAAGTGGCTCTCTCCCGTCACCTTCTGGGTCAGTCCCCTGCATTCTCCAAGCTCCTGATGCAGACATGGCATCTGTCTTCCTCTGTTGGATCTGGAGAGGGCTGGACCTCACTTCCGTGCTCGCCCTGCTATGCTCTATGACGCAGACCAGGTTCCTGCAGACCCCCTTCCTGCATCCGACCTGCAAGCCCTAAGACGTGTGAGCCAATGGTGTATTACCGCATGTCATCAGCAGTACGCTTGCTCCCCTGCTCCTCAGAGCACCCTGTCCCCCGGCCCTGCCCGGGCCTCATGGCCACCTGCCCAGGCAGCTGCTTCAGATGCACACTGGCCACTTGGCTTCCTCCCAACACCCAATGCTTAGCTTTCACGGTCTTTTGTTGCTTATTTAACTCACAGCATGTCTTAATTGTGTGTTAATACATAGCTTTCTTGTCCTTTCAGGGTTACATTTTGACATTCCCCAAACATACCTGTCTAATATTACTTTGTAGCAGAAGCATTGCTGTCACGTGTGACTGGCCCCCAGGTCCAATGTGACTTGAAGGATGGTCAGAACAAAACTAAAATAAGCTCTCTTTTATGCCCTTTCCATTAAAAACATAATATGCGCACATACACCATTCTCTGAAGGCCTCTGTGATTGTGCATTGAAATGAACTCAACAAGCAAGAACGGCACAGACCGCGGGAGGGTAGAGCAGCCCTTTAGGAAGTGTGAGGCTTTCAGATGTCCAACTGAAAGTGCGGACACAGGACATCAGAGAGGGCAGACAGTTGGAGCACTGTGGGGGGAATGTGGCCTAGCTGGGAATAAACTCAGCCCTGTGCAGAGCCCACCAGTGGCAGAGGCAAGAGAGCTGGCGAAATAATTGTCCTTACGGACTAAATCTGAATTCTTCCCTCTAAAATCTATGAGCAGCTCATGTTCCTAGAGGGTCCCAATTACTTCCGAGTGCTGCCTTTGTCACCTTTTGCACTGACACAGAGTGCAGTGGGCCTGCAGCCCCAGTGGCAGTGCCAGCACCCACCCCAGACACGGGCCCTGCAGGGTGAATCACAAGGACGTGTTTGCTGCTGATGTGTTTGCATGTTCCATTTCAAGTGTCTCCTCATCTTCTGACACTGTCCCCAAGTAAAAATATCAGCCAACAACAAAAGTGATATAAAAAGAGATGAAGTTCAGTGTGCTGCGTGCCCCCCGGTGGGCACAGTGCGCTGCCCAGCCCATAATCCCCGGTGCAGAGGACGTAATGGGCCGCACAGCAGAGCGCAGCCCCAGCAGCCAGCAACAGCACGAAGTGACAAGTTCTTCTCTCTCCCAAGACTTACAATGCATATCTCAAGTTAATAGCAGCAGTTGTGTCTGTCCAGGTCTAGGTTTGGGAAGAATACTCTGGAAAATGCGGAGGCAGTGCACATAAAAGCTGCACTTTGCAGATCTGAAGAAGACAGCGTTGCAGTTGAAGGTTTTCACTCACCAGCCCATGACCTGGCACTCTGAGCCTCTCTGTCGCACCCTGCACCCACCCTGCTTCCTACCTTCAGCAAGTCAGCTCCACAGCTCCTGTCACTGACAGCTGCACCTCAGCAGTAGGGCCTCATTGCATTCTTGGTGATTCCTGGGAGGACATGGTGAAGGCATTTAGAAAATAGAGAAGAGAAAGAAAAGCTGAGGTCAGGCGGAGGCCTCCTTACTGAATGGACAAGAGGACTGAACTACAACAGAGGGGCGTTTGCTTATACTCTTGCAAAATTAGCATCATGGGACACAGGGCTGCCTAGCCACCAACGATGGCACTGTCTGGGCAGGATGCTGGTCTCAGGACTGAGGTGGCTTGGCTGCTCTACGCACCCTGGCCTTGTCCTGCCTGCACACATAGGACCAATTTCCAGCTACAGCCACACCCAATGCTCAGGCCCACCCCATGCTCTGAGCAGTGTCCACCTCCTCCTTGGTTCACTTGAGGCCTGCTGTTGCCCACCTTGAGAACAGGGCATCGAGACAGTGGTGGGAAGAAAATGCCACACTAGACGAGCCTGTGCTTGGCGATCGTTCCCCACAAGCGGCCCTCTCCGGAGCCACTGCAAGCACTGCCTGGACTTCATGCTGCTGGCCCTTCATAGGCCTGCCTGCGCTCTCGTCCCCCTTCCCTACTCTCGCCTCCCTTCCCTGCTCTCTCGCCTCTCTTCCCTACTCTCGCCTCCCTTCCCTGCTCTCTCGCCTCCCTTCCCTATTCTCTCGCCTCCCTTCCCTGCTCTCTCGCCTCCCTTCCCTGCTCTCTCGCTCCCCTTCCCTGCTCTCTCGCCTCCCTTCCCTGCTCTCTCGCCCCCCTTCCCTGCTCTCTCGCCCCCCTTCCCTGCTCTCTCGCCTCCCTTCCCTGTGCTCTCTCGCCTCCCTTCCCTGCTCTCTCGCCTCCCTTCCCTGCTCTCTCGCCTCCCTTCCT
>NDGM011134856.1:0-17548 GCA_002564305.1 Octomys mimax | reverse complement strand
TTTTTTTTTTTTTTTGTACCAGAAGTCTAACTCAGGACCTTGACTTGCCAGGCTAGCACTTTTTCCACTGAGCTATCTCCCCAGCCATTTCTCATTAAATGTTTATGTGATACTATGCTTTAATTCCTCTTTAGGGTTTGGAAATCTCCCACTCCTCTATACTTCTTCACTGCAGTACCATAGTTGCCCAACACTGTATTAAACTCAATCCAGGAAGTTGTGAAGTGCAGAGAACACACTGACCAATGGCAGCACCCCTTAGGTCACACAGGGTTCAAAGCTGGTGCTAGTTGCGAAGCTTGCATTCTAAGGGTTCACCAAGCATCGTATCGATGTGGGGAACCTTGTGCAATGTTTTTCTCCCAAAGAAAGCTTAATGATTAAGGACTTTTCACTTCAGAGCTGCATCATTGCCCATGCTGGAACTAAGCCAGGGAATCATTTAAGCAGATCTTTGTTTTAACCTCGGCACACTCCCAGCCATCATTTGACAAGCTGCAGACTGCCCCACTTCATTTCAGCAGTGCTGATGGCTGGTAGATCCAGGAAGCACAGAATACATGGCAGAATGCTTTGCCCAGAGACCTTTTCCTCTTCTTTCTTTTCCTTGATTTGTACTTGTACGATAAAATCTGCGATTTTACTTCTCATCAAATAAGGTCTTAGAACACGTGAATATAGCTCATATCTCTTCAGAAACCATCAGATACTTAAACTGACATTTTCCTTGGATTATATTTTTCCTAATGGGAGGATAGAAAGCTGCATTTGCCATTGTGAAGACAAGAAGATTAGAAATTGCTTGAAATTAATCACTCATTTATTAGGAAATAAAATGTACAAAATGCCTTTTTCCCCGAATCGGTTTGGGAATATTTTTAAGGCATAATTTTTCAGACTCATATATAGACAAAAGAAGAAATTCAGACCTAAGAGGTAAAGAGTAAACAAATAGACATAACCACTAAATGGCTAAAAACAAACTTGGTTGGTTCCTACTGAACTTTTTGTTAAATTAAAGAAGGAAGAACTATATCCATAGTTAGTATTTTCAACCCTGAACGCAAATCTCACATTTGTCTGCATAAACTTGAGCAGTTTTACTTTTTTACTTATGTTTTTGAATCGATATAAATTGCCTTTCCAGCTAGAATATTTATCTTACTTATATCAATAGAATATGACACCATGCTTAAAAATTGCTGGTTACCTCAGTAGTTGTGGGTGAAAATAGACATTTTTAAATGACTTTTGGCAGTCCATTCATTTCCCAAAGGGAATTTGCTGACCTGTTTCTTTTTTAATCTATATACTTATTATTATGATAATTCATTTCACCTAGTTCTATATCCAGTTTAACAAAAAATTAGCCAACTAGATAGATTAATCACTACTTTACCCTTTAAGTTTAGAACATCTCTAAAATGTAGTCTCTAAATATTCCAAGTGATTTTAAAAAGGCAGCTGAACATTTGATTTTATAATTTAGAAAGCATATATCAAGATTGTGTTCTAAATGTTTTACATCCAGCCAATTGTATTTTCCATATGAAGGCCAAAGAAAAATCATGCTGAACATATAGAACCTAGAAACTAATAATATTACTTTATGAGATTTTGTATGTGATTTGAAAATGTGAGATCTAGTATTCTTATATCATGAAAATAGAACACATTAAAATAATACAAAAATTTTGAAAAATAATCACAAAATATATAAAGGCAAAAGAATTTCACTAAAGTATATTAGAGGTACAAAATATTAACATTTTAGTGCATCATATTAAGATGAAAAACAATAATAATTAAGTAAAAAATTTCTTGCTTAATGCCAACTACCAAGTTACAGCAGGAAGATATTAAACTGATAAATTAGCATTCACCATTCAGATATATTTCCTTTATGGTTACATTGTTTACATAGCTTTCGCAGTGATTTATGCGTTTTCTTTTTCGTATTTTTAGGGAAGGGTCTACAGGGTGTTCAGGGTCTCACTACTAGATCAGACTCGTAGTGATTCTCCTGTTTACAACCTCCCTAACACTGTGAATACAGGTGCATGGCATCATGCCCAGTGTCAAGTGCTGGCTCAGCAGGCCTAGGAATCAAACCACCAGTGTCTGCGCCTGCTTGCAGGTACTTTAATCCATTGAGCTATTTGGCCAGCCCTGCATTTTCATTTTTATAAACTATTTGAGTCTGCAAAAGTAGATTTTAAAAAGCCTTTTTTCTAAAAGAATGACCATTTAGATATCTTAATAATTCTAGTTATAATTTAAAATATTAAATTCCCATAACTATCCTGACAGATTATATACTATTATCTATTAATTATATTATTACATATATTATATATTATTATATATTAATATAGTTCCAGGCCAAGACAAACTGAACATAGGAAGCCAGTTGTTATGGTTGTGTGATTGTGTCAGTTTGAGGAGTTTAATTAAATAAGTTTAACTAAATGAGCTCAGCAACTGCACACCTCAGGGTGTGGAAGACCCACCCTAGGGCAGCCCATCTCCTGCATGGTATAGTGGGAAAATGAGCAAGGACTGCTCTGCTGTGCTCTGGGCAGTGGTTTCAGGCTTTCTTTGACCTTGGATATCATCCCTTGGCTTCCAAGAAGACTCTCCTGCTTTTGGTGCAGATCCATCAGCTTTCCAGGACATGCCCTTCACCATTTCAGTGCAGATCATCGACCTCCTGATACGGACTTACCTAGGATATTGCAGTTAGCTCCAGACCTTGGTCTTAATCCTTGGATTTGCAATGTCCACATACCCTTTGCACTCTTCCACATCTGACTCTGTGGGTGGCCACTGTAAGGTAATCTTGTATATGTTATATATTTGTGCATATTTGTATGCATTTCTATATTTTATGTTCTGTTTCTCTCAAAAATGTTGACCCATATTACCAGGGATGTAAATGAATGTGTGTATGTCCTAGGGTATGTGCTGCTGCAGCAAGCACATGGATGAGTGTTGTCTATAAAATCAAGGGGCATGGTTTGTACTTTGTTGGCTTTTCAGTGATTCTACAAAGAAAGAAAGTAAAAGCTTAGCTTCACATAAGGAAAGAAGTATTGTGAAAGGTTTATTCCATTAGTTGGAATGCCAAGGATTTACACATTTGATGTAAAACAGGAGAAAAGGAAAATGTAAAGAAGGAAATAACATGGAAATTCACCTGCTTAAGCTTTAGGATAAATAAAGCACAGAAATAATCTCTCTTCAACATTTATGTTAAGTTAAATGCTTCAAGTAGACCTGTAAGCTAAATTCAAGTCATCTAAGTTGACTGCAATGATGTAGATTTTAATTTTTATATCGTACTTGTAATTCTTACTTAATTTTTGCCACTTGGGCCAGTATATTGCCCCAAAGTGTCCAGAAAGCTTCTTGGTGTGAGTGCATATACTTTATATTTTTAGATCAATATCATTCTTCTTTTTATTGGTACAGTTTAGTTATGCAGAAAGATAACATTCATCAAAGGGAATCTGCACCTCTACATGATATATCTTGCTTTTTCCTTTCTTCTCATTCTCCTATTCCTTCCTTTTACCTCTCTTCCCCTCCTTATTTACAAAACTTTGTTTTCATTTTTCTTTCTATTCTTTTTCTTCTTGTCCCTTTCTTTATATCTTCTTGTCCCTTCCTCTTCTTTATTTCCCGCCACATTTGAACATTTTCTTTCAATTTCTCAGTATCTAGTACATGTTTTGGCCCTTATTTACACTTCCAATTTCTCACAGCTCAGAAAGAGTTCAGTGCTTAAACATGTGTCTGATTTAGTTCCCATAAGAGCATGACCTCCAGGTCCATCCATTTATCTAGGAATGTCTCAGGCTTACCCTTCTTTATAGCAGAGGAATCCTCCACTGCGTATAAAAGAAAAGCAAACAACAACAAAAACCCAAAACACATCTTTATCCCTTCATGGGTAGTTAGGCATTTGTGCTATTTCCAAGACTTAACTATTACAAACTCTGCCACTATAAACATGGACATGTCCACATCACTGTGGCATGGTGCTTCAGTTCATTCAAGATGTTATTAACAAGAGAGTTAGGTCAAATGGAACCTCTAGTTTCAGTTTTTTGAGGAATGCCTACACTGATTTCCATAGTAGTTGTACCAGGTTACTCTTCTACCAACAGTGGAGAAAGTTCCTTTTTTCCCAAAGCCCCAACAGCAATTTTCACTCATTGATTTCTTGATAATAGTTATTCTTACTAGAGTGAAATGGAATCTCAGCATTGTTTTAATTTTCATCTCTTGAACAACCTCTAATGTTGAACAATTTTTTCATATATTTATGTGCCATTTCTGCATTTTCATTGGAGAACTGTCTATTTCAGAAGTCCATTTTGTATCACATCTTTAAATTTGTATCAGGTCTAAACAACTCAGGTCTGAGTTGTTTGAGTTCTTTATGTACCTAGGTATTAGTCCTTTGTCTGTTGAGCAGATGACAATTTTTTTTTTCTCACACTGTAGGTTGTTTCTTTGCTGTGTTAGTTTCTTTTGCTCTATGTGTTTAGATTTGTTTCTGAAATTTCTAATCTGTTCCATTGATCATAGGATCAGGATTTTGTCAGTATCATGTTGTTTTTAATCAAAATAGCTTTGTAGTAGAATATCAAGTCAGAGATTGTGATGCCCCTGCTTTGCCTGTGGCACCCAGAATTGCTTTTTTTATTCAAGGTCTTCTCTGGTTCCATATGAATTGTGGGATTGTTTTCTCTAAATCTTTGAGATACGCTGTTGGTATTTTTTTTTTTTTTGGTGGAACTTGGGATTAAACTCAGGCCCTTGTGCTTGCTAGGCAAGCACTTATTCTACTGAACTATCTCCCTAGCCCTTTACTATTGGTATTTTTATCAGAATGCTTAAGGTAATGCGAAGGAATTGAAATTATCTCATGTGTATTATCAGACCACAGTGCAATAAAGTTAGAAATCAGTGGCAACAGTAACCACAAAAACTGCATAAACACAGGGAAATTAAATAACACACTCCAAAAAAAATAATGGGTCACGGATAAAATTAAAGAGGAAATAAGGCAGTTTTAACAATTAAGCAATAATGCAAATACCATACCAGAATTTATGGGACACAATAAAAGCAGTGCTATGAGGTTCATTTAAAGTTGTGAATTCTGATGTAACTCTAGTCATTTCTAAAACATCTGCATTAGAGAAATAGAGTGAGATTAAAAATACATTAATGTTGAAACTCAATCTTCTACAGAAAGAAGAGCAGGAAAGCTTAAGACTCATAAGAGAAAAAATTATAAAAATCAAAACAGAAATTAATATCATTAAGACAACAATATAAGGACTCAATGAATCAAAGAGTTGGTTTATTTGAAAAAAAATTTAAAAATTGACAAACCCTTAGCCACCGTGTGACAAAAAGGAAAACAAGCCTTGAATTCATACAATTAGAAATGTAAAGTCTGAAATCACAACAGATACTGCCGAAACCCAGAAGACCAGTACATACTGCAAGTATCTCTATTAAGATGGAAAATGTAGAAGAAATGGACAGATTCTTAGATATATATGTATTACTAAAGTTAAGAAGCTATAAAATCCTAAATAAATCAGTATCAATTAATAAAATTGAAGATGAAATTAAAAGCCTACCAAAAACAACAACAAAATGTCAGAGTCCTGAGTGTTTCACTTGTGAATTCTATAAGAAATTTGGAGAACTAGTGCCACTACTACTAAAACTTCATAATGAAATTGAAAGAGAAGCCTTACTCTCGAATTTATTGCTGGCAGCAAGCACTACCCTGATTATATCCCAAAGATAGATCCAACCAAAAAAGAGAACTAAAGACCAATGTCACCAGTGAACAGAGTATAAAAATCCTCAGTAAGATATTGACTAACAGAATGGAGCAAATCATCAAGATTATACACTATAACTAAATAAGCATCACTCTAAATGTAACAGACCATATGAACAGAGCTGAGGACACACCCATGTGATCATCTCAATAGATGCATAACAAGAGTTTGATAATATTCAAAATCTATTCATGACAAAAAAAAAAGACCTACAGAAAATTACCCTTGATCTTAGCCAGAAGGCCAAGAAGCAATCCTACAGAAAATTAGAATAGTAGATCTTTATCTGAATCTGATAAAAGCCATCTATGACAAAACAACACCTAACACTAGAGTACATGAGCAAAACCTGTGAGTTTTCACTCTAAAATCATAGACATGACAAGGATGTCCACTATCACGTCTTATTTAATATAGTTCTGGAAATAATAGCTAGCGCAATTAGATAAGAGAAAGAAATAAAAGGATTTATGATAGAAAAGGAAGAAGTTAAATTAGCAATTGCAAAAACACGATTCTCTACATAGAAGACCCAAAAAATTCCACCATATATTTCTCAATTCAATAACCAAGTTCAGTAGTGTAGCTGGATGTGGAGTCAAAACTCAAATTCAGTGGCCTTCCTGTGCAGAAACAATAAACACCGAGAAATTAAGGTAGCAATACCTTTCAAAATAGCATCCACTAAAGGGGATTTGACTGAACTTGTCAGATAAAGAAGTTACATTTTTCATTATATAGGTCTTGCTTTATCTTGGTCTTAACCATCCAGCAGAAAAATTTAAAAACAAAGTATAAAAAGCAAAGCCATATTAATACACTGAACTGTAAAAGGCTCAAGTCAATAACATCTGACATTGCCAGTCCTACAGAAATCCCAGTACTATTATGAACTACTAGACTATATTGAAATATTTAGCTGAATTCACACACCTACAATATTTAAATGACAATGGAATACCCTTCTCTGACAAAGCTAAACAAAAAAGTGGGCTACAAATGAAGGACTACTTTGTATCTCTATATTCAAAAGTTAGGATAGATATAGAACTACTTTCTCTTAATTCAATGAATAGAAAGATATGTTCTAATAGGGTTAGTGGACAGGATATCATATCTGCGTCTTGTACTATGAATAACTACTAAGAAGACAATATGCAATGTATTAATTATTGAAACTGTGCTGGTAATCGGTTTTGAAACTGCTTAATTGCTTTTGGTTCTCAATAAAATTATTAAAAAACTATCATCCACAAAAAGAAGAAAAGAAAAAGTGGAATATCTAGGAATCAATTTAATGAAGGAAGTAAAACACTATTATATTGAAAAGTATAGTACTCTAAAAAAGAATGCCAAAAATGATATCAGAAAGTAAAGAGATGTACTTTGTTCTTCGGTCAGAAGAGCCAACATAGTGTAAATGGCTGTATTTCCAAAATTGTCATACAGATTTAATGCAACCCCAGGCCTATCGTTCTTGACCTCCAGCATGCTCCACTGAGAAAAAGGACTTCCATGGTCTGTGAGGTGGCTATAAAGCCAGGTGAGCTCTACTAATTACAGTTGCATGAATTTCTACCTCAGTTGAGGGTTCTGTGGAACATGGCCTCGGATGGTTATATCAAACAAGTGAATAAGTACATAAATATGCATCTATTTAAGGCATAACTGCAAGGAGAAGCTTCTACATATTACATAAAAGCATTACAGTTTGTGTATCTTCAGTAAGATTCAGCCTAAACATAAAAAATAACTGAAAAAATAAAACAAAGTGCCTTTAGTAGTCCCATTTTTGAAGGAGTATAGATATTACTGTCCATGACTATTTTATGTGAAATTTCAGAAAAGCCAAATCAAAAAATATATTGACAACATTGAAGGATAAAGCTTTCCGAATAGCAAAAGGAAGGTGCACTTCTTAAATTGATGAGCTTGTGTAAAATACTGTAGCCTTGACTACAAAGTTAGAAAGCCTTTCCCAGCATCACTGAAAAAGGTTAGAAATGATAAGCACCCCGACATGTACATTGTGCTCTAAGATAACATAATACTTCCTTTAAAAAGATACCAAGGTTCCCAGTGAAATGCTTGATCTTATTTTTAAGGCAAGTAATGCACACGGTGCACCTGCATCACCTGCTAAGACATAGACGAGAAGCAGCGCCAAAAAGTAGGAAATTCTCACAAAGCCCACTCTAGAGTTCCCCACAGAACAAAGCACAGAAAACCTGCACATTAAAAGAGCTGCTAACTATAGCACTTAAACACATTTTTCTAAATCATGACAATGTATTATTTGAAATTTAAATGCATCGAAGTGTGCAAGCGTATGTGTGTGTGTGTCTATGTCTGTCTGACCAACCTGAATACAGAGTTTAAATGAGGCCAGGTAACTCATTGCCTCGAAAATAAGAACATAGCAGAGGAAAATGTGCTTATGCAAATACTGAAGATAATAAACAAAGAAAGAATGGGAAATCAGATATTGGCACTAATCACTAGTGGCTACGAGTGGCATATTCAGGCAGATACTCAGGCTTCCAAATGCACACACAGGCTAACATTTTTGGAAAGCATTGTCAAAGTCAAATCCAACTCTAATAAACTGTCCGTAATCTACATTAAATCTTTCCCAGTTACAAATCTATCAGGGATTCAATAAGCAAAATTCCAGTAACAAAATTCTACAAGCCAACAAATACATTGCCAGATGAGAGTGTATAAGTTAGTTGTTGTTATAAGGAACACCTGAGATACAGAAAGACCCCAACTTACAGACATTCAAGTTGTAAACTTTCACAAATGCCCGCAGACCTCACACTGCAAAAGTTCATAGATAGGAACAATCATGGAGGTGGCTCACATGTCCATTGGCTGTTGTCACAGTTGTGTTGCTCTGTGCTTACTGTACAGTGCAGCCGTGTATAGTATCTGTGTTGGTCTGTTTGCTGTGTGGTGTTTTTATGCTTCACACTGCATATTTGTCTTAAAGTTTCATTAAGACTCACTTCCTTGAGCTTACAAATGAATGACCTAAGATCATTCTCCTGGAATGGAACTTTTCAATAAAGCATGAACTTACAATATTAAATAATAGAGTTAAGATGCACTGTGGCTAGTGGTTTTAGGGGTTTCAACCTGCAGTAAGATGGCCCCATGCTTTCGGGCCTGAGATAAATACTTTACAGATGGGAAGCATATGGTAGAGAAATCTCTTTAATATTTAGAAATCAGGAAGTAAACAGAGACAAAAAGAGGTTTTCTTTACCACATCCTTTTAAAATTACAAAC
This sequence comes from Octomys mimax, assembly GCA_002564305.1. NCBI lineage: Eukaryota > Metazoa > Chordata > Mammalia > Rodentia > Octodontidae > Octomys > Octomys mimax. The sequence goes on along the minus strand of NDGM011134856.1, from coordinate 8,387 downwards.
TAAGTGACCTAACACATCTTATTAGTTTTCATTTTACCAGCTTTCACCTGTACTATGCTCCCAATACGCCATCGTAGGTACCAAGGCATTAAAGCCCATTCCAGATCCAAGCTGAAGAGGAGGGATTAGACAGGGGGGAGGAAAAGGAGGGATAGAGAAAGGTGAGGAAGGGAGAGGGAGTAAGAGAGGGGAGAGAGGAGGGAGAGAGAGGTGGGGAAGGACAGAGAGAGGGGGACGGACAGAGAATGGGAAAGGGGAAGGGAGAGAGGAAAAAGTGGAGTTAAAAGAAAAAGAAGAGGAGGAGAGAAAAGAAGAAGAAGAAGAGAAACAAAGAAGGAAGAAGAAGAAAGGTTGATGAAAGGGGAAGTAAAGGACAAAGAGAAGGAGAAAACTGGTTTAAATATAGCACTGATTCTCTTTTCAATTTATTGACACTCAGATCATAGCCAATATCAATTAAATATAATTTTTTTTGGTAAAAACTAGTCATTTGTATTTTTAAAGATACCCAGGTCATTTGAAATTTTGATGATATGGCATGGCCAGAGTATTGTACCCCTATGTACAGATTAGAGGAGAATTAAATGAGCCACCAAGCAGTGTTGCAACACATGGGACTTATTTAAATTGTGTATCAAACAGGCAAATATAAGAAATATGAACCATTGAGCTACTTGAAGTATGTGCCATGATTTTTCAATAAAAAACATTTTAAAATTTTAGATAAGAAAATGGTATTTAGTTATTCATTGAATGTTTTACTTTTAAAAAGAGAGATTGGAATGGTTTTAGAATAAATAATGTCATCTTGCAAGAAGGGGTGTGAATGGAGAAAAAATATGAATTTGCGGATATTTATACATGTATACATGTAATGTGACATGGGGCCATTTATTGAGCATGGTTAGAGCCTTCTGACAAGGCTAAAGGAAATTAAGAACTGTAGAGATTCAGAGGCTTTATCCTAATTTACTAGCTGACAAGTTAGCTGGCTACAGTTCTATAAAAAGTGGAAAAAGACACAGAACGTCAGAGTCAGAGATAGATTATATCTCATTATGGCACCAACATGTTCAGTGATGGTTCCTTGAGTCCAGTTCCAATAGGGCAAGAGGAAAAGGACCAGATAGGACCACCGAGGCATGAAACGCTTTGTGTTGTAGAAGAAGAACCTTAAATTTAAGGAAATGAACCTTTTAAAATAGACTATGAGCTTTCCTTTCCTGAATCTCAGAGGGAGTAGAGAGTAAATAAATCGTACTTTCACTCTACAGGGAGATACTAACGCTAGCTTCCAGGGCTGATTTTATTGAAGGAGTCTTTGAAAGTTAATGCAGAAAGCATCTTCTTTTGCTCAGTGCCTTCTGTCCCCATGAAATGGGCAGAACCAAAATACCCATAGGAAATTGGTTCTCAGTGGGCAGATTTATTTTACTAACCTTTCCATCATCTTACATTTTGAGCTTCTATTTTTATGATCAAAAAACCTCCAAGACATCAGTGTTTATAATGAAGATGCATGGAGTGAGCTCTCCAATTGAAAAAGCAATAATGTAATCAGTGAGTTTTGGGTAGGGAGAGGAGGTAAAGGCAACATAAAAAGAACTCAGACCTGTTATGTATATGCATCGATTCCCCACAGTGGGCATAATCATTATGTGCTGCAAACAGGTACTAATAAAAAATAAAAATTAAAAGTTAGATAAATAAACTGATTTTTAAAATTCCACTTGTGTAAAATTAGAAGTTGTAACTCTAGAATAAAGAGACACAAATTCACAGTTAAATTGGGGAACAAGAATTAGCAGGCATATGTACACCAAAAATGCATTTAGTACTCTTATCCTAGAGATAATAGACTGAAGGTAATAAGCCTTCCAAGAGGAAAAGAGTTTAACTCAGAGCTGAAATTATAATTTAACATGCTCACCCAGACTCAGACTTAAAAATATAAAGCAAATATTGATGAAGGTAAAGCAAAATTAAGAAATGTAATATCATGGTCAGAGGCCTTTAGCATATCTCTCTTCATGATTGAGATATCTCATAGGGGAAAATTAAATCCATAAACATTATAAAATTTGAATAAGATTATTAGCAAGAAATCTGTAAAGCCAAGAGCCAGCCAAATAGCTCAGTGGATTAAACCACCTGCTTAGGCAGAGGGCAGTGTCTGAGATTCAGTCCACAGGTATGCCACACTGGCTCCATCCCTTGGGTGTGCTGACACAGTGATTGAGACTGGGTGTGGTGGCCCACACCTGTAATCCCAGCTCTTGGGAGGCTGAACACAGGTGGGTCACTACAAGCCTAATCTATGTAGTGAGACCCTGTAGACACTGTACTAAAATACAGAAAAAAAGAAAAAGAAAAAAAAAAGAAAGATAAAGAAAGCTACAAAGCCAACTCCAACAAATTTTGAAGTTTCTTGTCATACAGACCTTATTTTATGACTCCATCATGACTGTCAGAAATCAAAAGTGAAAAGAAAGCTCACAGTAACCAGTATCTACAAAGTTCACGGGTTTTAAAGCACAACTTTAAATAACTTTTAGGATTAAAAAAGCAGAATTATATTAGATATTTGGTGTTATTAAGGAAAAAGTGATGAAAATACTGCATATCAAATCTTAGGTGATACAACTAAAACAATTATTAAAGATAATTTACCATACTAACACAATACATTTAGAAAGGTTAAGAGACTATTAACAGTACCTTGCTGCTTAACCCCAAAATGAAGGAATTGTTTTCATTTTTCTCTGCTCGCAGCTTCCATATAAATTCATCAGGAAATTATCAGCGAACCATAAAGCTCATCCTATCCCTGTTTAATATTCTCTATCTAGCCTGCTGCTTCTTCCTGAGTCACTGGTTTTCCTGACCTATTTCTATAGCAGCAGGCTTCCTGCTATCATTTTGTTTTCCTGAATTTCATTCTTCTGGTACCAGACCACAAGATCATTAAAGGCATGTGTCACGTCACACGACTATGCATCTAAAACATCCAGAAATGTGCTGCCAATCATAACTGAAAGAGCAGTAATTTCACACAGTGCCCATCACTGCACAGTATCTTTCATCTCTATTATTTTCTATACTTTGGATTCTGTGTGGAATTCAATGTTCTTAGACTCTTATGATGCTGCCACTAAGATATTAGTTGGTTTATATTTTCTTCTGAAGCTCAGATTTTCTACCAGGATCCTTTATGTGCTAGGCAGAAGTCAAATTGTTATAGGATTAGGTTCCTGTTTTCTTGTAGATTAAGACACTTCTTAACAGCTAAGGAATAACTAGTGGTCCTATTGAATCATAAATGGTAAGCACTGTGGTACTGTTCTTTCTCCATCATGTTGTTGGTAAAAGTAGAAACAGTGATGTTCCACATTGTTAAGAGCTCTTTAATAATTCTCTTTAGGGAGGTGAATTAGTGCATTATTTTGAAAAGATATTTGTCAAGCAACATCAAAAGGTTGTTTCATAATTTCATCAGCTTGGAAAGAAGTGGATAATATGTAGTAATTGCTCTAGTAGAAATTTAGAATAAGATAAATTAATAAAATGCAATGGAATTTATTCATTTTAAATAAATATTTATATTTGACCTCTAATTCATTAATTAAACTTATGATATAAATTTATATTTTCTGTATCATTCTGGCATATACTTACACATTAGTATGTGATAATATAAATAGCAAGTATAGGAGTTAAATATCATTCAGTACGTCTGAAAGGTTAGACTAGCTTTGGTAATAATCCTACTCAACAACATCGTCAGAGAGAGAGAGAAGAAAAAAGAGAGAGACAAGAAAGGAAAAGGAAGTAAAAGAGAGGCGAGAGAAAGATAGAGAAGTCTCAGTTAATTTTCTCCCATTGCTGGCACAAAGTGAATGACATCAAAAGTGGAGGAAAGAAAAGGTTTATTTAGCTCACAGTTAGTGGGGGTTTCAGTCCATGCCCAGGTGGTTCTAAGGCAGAGTGGTATGTGGCAGAGAGCAGCAGTTCGTGGCAGTGAAGAGCAGCGAAGAGCAAAGGGAGAAGCAGCGGCTGTGGCAGGTATCAAGCCTCTCGCCCCTCCTTACATTTGTGTGTAGATTATCAGCCCAGGGCAGGTATAGCACTCATACACATAATCCCAACATTGGATAAAATATTAATCAGAAACTCTAGAAGCTGCCCCATGACTGCAGTAGGCTTTGGGGTGACAATGAGACACAACCTGTAAGAGAGAAAATGAATCTCCCTGTTAAAAGTTCAAATACCGTCGTCAAAGTTCATAGCAGTATTAATGGCCAAAAAATTACTTGTTTTGTACACTAGTGTTTTCTTTGCTTTCTGATATAAATTTGTAGTTGGTACCCCAGAAGAGATGTTGCATCATAGATTTAAATAAATTGTTTTCAACTAAAAAAGTGTCATTTAAAATATAAAGCTAAAAAGACTAAAAAGTCAAACATTGAAATGTCAAGATTCTAGAATTATTTTTATCTCTGATGCAATAGATTCAAGATCTAGATAAAATTTTTCTAATAGCTCACCTGGTTAATACTCACTAGTCTGAAAAATTATTAGACTTCTATCAATGTCTTCTACAGTATAACTTAATGAAATCACCTGCAATATCTTTGACTTCTCAGGTCTCTCATTTTGATTTTTTTGCATTTCTGTGATAAGACTGACCTCTGCAAATACATATGCTGGTGTGGGCTATAGGGGATTATAATGAAAAACAAAGTTCAGAGAGGAAAAACATATATCATGCAATGTCAGTCTGCAATACTAGACTTTATACATCGCAGGAAATACAATGCAGCTCACTTGTGGAAATTTTTTTAACACTCACATTCCATATTATATGAGTTCTCAAACTGTAGTGTGTATCAGAATTGATGGAGGGCTCTAGCATATGCAGAGTGCTGAGATCCTCCTTTCAAGCTCTGATGCAGAATCTGCACCAGTTCTCAGGTTTTGTAATCTAGAAAAACACTTTGTGTACCATGTCTGCATTGGACTCCATTCTTTTATTTTACAACTTTTTTAATGTTAGAACTATAAATTATATAGGTATGGATTAGAGAGATACTGATATTTTCCCAACCGAAATGAAATTTTCTCAGGTTAATTACAAATCTATTGAGCATGATTTTTTTTTCTATAAGGCCTGGGAAATCATGCTAGGTAAGAGATGTTACAGTGATCATTTATTCAAGTATGAGATGAAGGCAATAAATATAACAACAAATATGTGAATGCGATAATCCAGATATTTAAAATTTATTTAGTAAGATAACATACTGTGGACAGATGCCCAGAGCTGGTGTTTCAAGGATGTTTGATCAATGATTTTGGAAGGTAATACTACTTAAATTGAGACCTAGAATGAAAGTTTCAAGAGCAAAGCAAGTGAAATGAGATTATAGAAGATATGTATTGGAAAGAAGTTCAGATGTTGTCATAAGCAATGGCAACAGAAACTAAAAATATTGTCTTTCCTTCTGAATCCAAATATTTGCACTAATGCCAGGAGCATAAGAGGTCTTCCATATACTTATTAGGAAATAAATAAAAATTCTCAAATAAATGTATGACTTTATTTTAAAATTTTATTTTATTAAAACTAATACTATTAAATTTTATTTTATTTTAAGAATTGTGCATATGAATTTCAGCATGTGGAGACACCACTTATGTAAATAGAGATAACACTACTATTTTAATAAATTTTATTTAATATAACAAATGACAAAATAAATGGTAAACTTCTATGGTGAACTACAAGGACAATCACTCTCATGCTCAGATTGGAATATGAAAATATAAAAGAATATTGTCAAAGATATTTTCTCATTGCTGAAACAGAATACCTGACACCCTGACACCCAAGATTAAAGAAAGAAATTTATTTTAGCTCACCGTTTGCAATAGTTTCAGTCTATAATTGACTGCTCTAAGGCAGGGCAGCATGACATATGGGCTTCCCAGAGAAGAAACAGTCCATGAGAGGTTGGGAAGGAGACAGCGAAGTGCAGCAGCAGAAGCAGCATCCCCTTCATCCCTTCAGCACTACAAGCTCTTTCCATAGAGCCACGCTCAAGCAGGGTCCTGCCTGTTGTGCTGATCTAGAACTATGATAAAATAATTACTGGACTACTCCAGCACCCCATGTACTCTTAATCCCAGTATCATATACCCTATCTCCAGCCACCTCAGTGAAGCCCTGCCTATGAACCTATCAGACTTTTGGGACATACAGATAGAAGTCCTAATAGACATGTGATAGAAGAAAAGATACTACAGGGCTCTGTGAACCAAGGTAGAGATAGAGATACTTAGAAAACACTATTATCCTGCATTACCTGGAAATGTTTACTATTTTACTATAATTATAAGACAAAAATACTTGAGTACCTGTACAGAATTCTGTCTAGGAAGTGTAGGGGTACAATAAGGTTCCATGCAAGGTGAGGCTGCTTTTTTATATCTGTTAATCATGTTTATAAAATTGGTGCATTTTCTCTTTACAGTTTAATTACTATTAACTAAAAGTATACTGTTCAGTGTATTCTGTTCACAAGATTTAAAGACAAGAACCTTTTTTTTTGTTTTTGCAGAACCGTGGATTGAACTCAGGCCCTTGCGCTTGCCAGGGAAGTGCTTATTCTACGGAGCCATCTCCCCAGCCCCCAATAGACATTTTAAACAAACTTATTTCTCAAAAAATATTAGTTTGGGGAAAATTGCTATTATTTGTGTTTTTATTTTTTTATTTGTTTGTTTATAAAAATAATTGTGCAAAAACAAACAAAAAGGTAAAATTCAAACAGAAATAAAAAAATATTTTAATACCCTTATTCATCCTGCTTTATAACAACATTTTAGCAGTAACATTCTTGAACTTCCTCTATGGTGCTTTAAATTTTATGTGGTCTATTGTCCATACTAACATCTGGCAAAATGGCTAATAAAATTTAATTTTCTTGTCAATGATTATGTCTTTTATATGAACACTATAGTGACATATTTAAAATGTTAATATTAACTCATTAATAAGAAAACTAGCAAGATGTTAACAATTAACGCACATGAGAATATAATGAAAACATGTATTTATGATTAGAAATAATGGCATGAATGTGCCAGTGGAAGCAAAACTGTCTCCTTCAACATAAAGACATTAAATTGGGTCTTTACAGGACAAAATGAGCTTCTCTATCAGTAACATTTGACACTGATATAAATTATAATTTAGAATTCTATAAATACTCTAAGGGAATATAACACCAGAATTGGATAACCAAAATAAGTGTGCATTTGAAAATGCATAATTTTCCCTTTAAACAAATTTCTCACTACAAAGCAAATGGAAAAATAATTATTATACCTATCATCTAAATATTTTTCAGCCAATTTCTAAATGTTTGTGCATGGTGACAAGTACAGATGTTCCTGTGTCCTAACTTCTCATCTCAACATCTACATAGACACATTCACACTCATATCCAGATGCTAGGCATGAAATATATTTTTATTTATATCACATTGAATAGGACTGATATCATCTCTTCAAATTTCTCATGGTGATAGTCATTAGTTCACTGTTTTTGATACTGTTGTTACAAAAATTTACAGTAATTTTTGTGTTACTGTTTTAATCTAATAATTCTACAATAAGCAGTGAAATTAGATAAAAAATTAATAAGCAGGTACACAGGGTGTGCTATAGAGGGAGTTGGTGTAGAGGGTAAGAGCACACCAAAGCTGTGCTGGATGCACATCCAATCCACACCAGGACTCAAGAGAAGAATGCAAGAACCAGGCCTCCATCCTTCCATGAGGAAAAAGCAGTAATTTGAGGCTATACTGTAATTAGTATCAACTGGACCAGTGAAGGTCAGATAGACTTCTGTCTCCAACATGAGTGACCAGAGCATCTGGATCTGTGCCTATCCAAAAGATGCTTGTGGTTTTTTAAGTACCCTTGCAACATGATCTGCTTCTCTGTTGGATCAATATTAGCCAAGTGCCTGTATTTGTTATCTTATTGGTCTATTACAGTTGGACTCATATCATACTCATCTGATGATGTACCCATCTTCTGATTTTCTCTATAAAATATTCTTGGAGAAATGACCTCTGTGACAATCTTTTTCTGGACCCATCCTGTTTCTCAGAAGCTGTCTCTCAGTAATGTTTCCTACTTTTATCATCCACTATTGTTTGAAATTAATTCTTCCATTTCAGGGGATATAATAGTGGTGCATCTGACATCTAGCAGATTGAGAATTGTATTTGTCCTGCATCATTTCTATTTATATATGTCAAATTTCTCTCTCTCTCTCTCTCTCTCTCTCTCTCTCTCTCTCTCTCTCTCTCTCTCTCTC